>MU744134.1:71544-149149 GCA_026770625.1 Nicotiana glauca | reverse complement strand
TGGATCTGCAGCAGGTATTCCAGCCCACCGATCGTAGCTCCCTCTTCGCCTTCCATCAACTGTTTTGGTGAGCCCCATTCTTCTCGGGGCCCTACGTCTCTCAGGCCACTTGTTTCTGTAGTTTTATTTTGTTGTTGTGTAAGGTATAGCCGGAGCCTTGTTACCGGCAAGTACTATATCATCCCGTTGTATCTTTAGAGGCTCTGTAGACAGTGGATGTGGGTTAGAAGCTATGTATATTCATGTTTCTTTTGTTGGAAAATGAATTGGTAATTTCACTAATTATTATGCATGTATGTTTTGAAAAAAAAAAGGGTTATCTAAAATTTATTTATGTGGCTAATTCTTGGAATACCGAATAAGGAAAACAAGGGGTGGCTCATGGGTTAGAAAAGGCACCCAGGTCCGCTTGACTGGGGATACCCGATCGAGCGCCGGTCATGTCCCTCGAGTTTGGGGCGTGACAGCCTTGTAGGGGCCTTATGAGCCCGGAGTTCTTACCCTGGAGTTGTGTAGGTGCTGAATTGGTGATGCTGAGTCTCCGAGTATCTCATGACGCGTTTGGTGGAGCGGGACCCCTGTTAGGGATACACTTGAGATTTCCATGTCTGGAGAATATGATGCTGAGAAGATATCTTTTTATTGCTTGGTACAGACGTACATTGTTTTGTTATCATGAGCTCGACCTGCGTGGGCGTACCTTCTCGGTCCATTCGACCCAGCTCACAATTCTCGATCGTGGTTTACTCTGCCATCTCCAAGTCCTCCAGAGGGTCGATGCCCTTAGAAGCAGACCATCGCTCGTCGTTCAGCCGTCGGAAAAAGACTGAGACCCCATCGGATCTTCTTCCGAGGGTATACTGCTTCACCAATAATCTTTCTAACAAGGTCCTTTTTTGGGGCGAAAGCCCAACTGAAGGGAGAAAATGCAGCGGTCACCTATTTAAGGCCTAGAATCTCAGGCTAGAGTTTTAAACCCCTGAATATCCTAGCCAGTTGTCTGTATTCATGTTAGAAAAAAGAAAATGGGGGAATAAAGCAATTCTTCCTCACCGTGAGATGTATACGCGATGTTTTGGGATTCGGTGTGTCCCTGTCGACTTATTCTAGTTTTGCCTTTTGCGAGAAATTTCATTCTTTTGGCGAGATATGGCTGACGGTGCCCTCGGGTAGTGTGCCGGCGGTAATCTGAGTAAGACATCTATACTCTGCGCCTCCTTGCTTGGTATAGAACTCGACGTCCCCTCTCGAACTCAGATGCGCTATATTAAGAGAACAGTCTTTGCGAAGATTTGTCATTTGGAATTCGCCAGGGATTCAGGATGCGGGGGTGATTTGGTCCATTAATGCGGACCACCCTACTGACTTTGGTGTGATATCATTATTGTAAGCGACCAAACTACTTGATTCACGAAAACATGTTTTATTTAAGATAAATCAAATGAGGGAGAGGATTACCAATATATTGGTATGACGCCGGGGTGGAGTCTTGGTGCCCTTTTCCCTTGATGTAAGAGTGTCCTTGGAGATATTTCTCTGAACCCGCCTTTATAACAGTGGTGGGCATTTTCATTTCCCATGTTATGAGTTCTCAGAGGGTGTCGCCTTTCCTTCACTGTCATGGTAATACGTCGTGGCTTGTTTACTTTATCCTTCCCGATTGCATTCTTTCCTCGGGGCTAGATTCAAGCTTGACCGCTCGATTGTGCTCGGCGGCGACTTTTACTGAGTAACACGGTTGTCATCTTTTCAAGATGGGGTTCGCTTGTGACCCCACGGTCGTGCGCGTCCTGCGGTTCCCGCATTGGGTTGTGGTTCTTTCAAAAGGTTCTTGGTCGAATAGGCCTGAGTAGCGTTCCTGGTTTCACTTATGGTGACTAATATATTTGGCATAACAATGTTGAGACTGTACTCTATTGGATGGGTTCGCTCGTCGGCTGCGCTTCATCGGATATGGTTCCAGTGAAGGTTCCTTGAGGATGTTGCCCTCGAACTATTCCCCTACCGTTGCGGGGCAGGTTGGATCTTGCGGCATTCCTCCAATTCGCGGTGCATGGATGGTATATCCATCTGTTTGGCATTAGTTTCTTTGCGAGAAGCCTGCTTGGGTGTACCGGTCTCGCAAAGGTTTCCAGACGGTCGTTCATGGACCTGATTCGTGGTTGGTGCTGGGTACAGATGCATGGCCAAGTCTCAATCGGGTATCTAGGTAAGCGTCGTTTAAAACAAACTGGAGTCGGCAGGTATGCTTCGTTTAAACCGTGGGCAAAGGCTAGAGTTGTCTGTTCATCCGAAACCGGATGTGATCTCATTTGTCCTACCAGGAAATGAGACACGACTTTTTGTAGTGTTTCATCCTTTCTTTCTTCGGCCTCTGACTTGTTGGGCCCTCCCATTGCTGCTTCGATAGCATCGGCGTATGTTTCTATAGAGGGATCATCTTGAAGGTCGTTGTCTTTCTCCGTGCATGTGTAAGCGGTGGTGCGCTTGTCGGGATCCGAGGTCCTTTCGTTCGTAGGGAGTTCTGGCATTCCAGATGTCCATAAAGTAGGTTCCTGGACTACTTCCCCAAGGGAGAATTGTCGCATGAGCCTTCGTAAACCCGACTCGATTCTTTAGGAGAGGTCCAGAAGCATCTTTTCTATGGCGGGGTCTGTCATTGATCCGTTGTCGCTTGATCTTTCGGGTATTTGCTCAGTGGGGGGAGCTGTCTTCGATGCTGCTGCGCTGGGAGTTCTTCGATGGATTTGCAACTGAGCAACGGCCTGTTGTTGTGCCTGCAACATTTTAAAAATAACATGAAGACTAACTTCCTGTTCTTCCCGGGCCGGGGTTTTTTGGGCTTCCTATCGGTCAGTGTGTTGTATGCTCCTGTCGGTGTGAGAAGTTTCGTTCACTTGCTATGCGTCCTATGTGTCTGCGCCCGCTAGAATTCGTCTAGGTGCGTTACCAGGATTCTGTAGTGGTGCTCCGGCGGCCAGGATAGCTACACCATTTTCCCCGTGATCTTCGAGGCGATCTTTTTCGACTCTGTTTACCGAGCCAGACATTTCGACTTGAAATCAAACCATATTGGAAAAGAAAAGGTGTGAAAGATAATATGCGTTTTTGTAATTAAACTAGCAAAAAAATAATTACCATTACTGTGGGCGCCAAACTGTTTACCGTGAAAATGGTAACGACAATTAAATTTGTAAGATGGGATTCTAAAATACGTGATCTATTCCCGAGCTAGTTTTTAGAGCAGTTGATGCTAATAGTATGAAATTTAATGATGGAATGCAAGTTAAAACGAGATAATGATCGAACCGAAGGGCTTGCTTCCGGGATATAGGTCTGGCTGGTAGGGGACTTAGGGGTCGGATTCGAGTTATCGGTGATAGTCAAGGATGAGATAATGGGTTGAAGATATAATTAAATAAGGCTCTCTATAGCTAATGTTAAGTTATACGATGAAGAACACATATAAAAGCGAAGTATATCGAGGTTGCCTCGGGCTAGTGAGAGCGAATAAGTTTAGAAAAAGAGAGAGAGAGAGAGAGAGAGATAGAGAGAGATATTATTGCACTTGTGGAGAAATGGAGCAACATCAGTCCCTTACAAGGTAGGGTGAGTCCCCTTTATATAGGAGGGGAACTCGGCTATAAGTACATGTGCATTAATTACAAAATACAGAGATGGGATGGTTTGATGCGATGCCTCAGCATAGGCTCTGGATAGGCTAGCCCTGTCAGACTCAGCCGTGTGCCTTGGGAGCTTCCCTTTTTTGTCCTGGCCCCAACCTCCGTGTGGCCTCGACCTCCGCCTTTTTCGAATCGGGACTTGACAAGCCCCGAGGGAGAGGAATAAGTCGTGGCCCCATGTCCTCGGGGTCTCAAGGCATTCTCCCAAGATGTCTCGATAGCTAGAAACCAGGCCCTCTGATTTCATTGTACACATGATTATACCATAACGGTACCCAGTAAATGCTAAGCCTATCCTTGGTAGAGTAGTGCCGAGGTCAGGTCAAGGACCTACTGGAAATAATAAGAAAATTCTATGAGTATATGTCAGTGTAGTAATGATAGCAATGAAATTGAAACGACACATAACATATCAAGGTTAGCAACACGAAACTAAAGCAAATAATGCAACACGGAGAAAACAAGGAATGATATGCTAAAGAAACAAAACAACCAAAGGCAAGTGCAGCAATAGAGAAATACCAATACGAGTCACTATCGAGGTACCACCTCGGAGTCTTAAATCACAAGAATAATTCACAGTCGTTCCTTATATCACTGTGGGAGCCTTGCATTTAATTTTGAAAATCATTTTCCAAAAATAGCATCCTGCGTTTTAGCCCACCTTATCACATTGCGTGGCTTCTAGTAGTTCCCCTAATAGCCACATGTACCATGCCCACCTTATCTCACCACATGAGTTTCAACCCCAAAACCTTATACCATTGCATGTGTATCAACATCACAACGCATCACAAATCGCACCTTTAGTGCCCAATATCACAACTTGACAAGAAACCAACAACAATGGTAATTTCACAATAAGTAGCCTGCGGTTACATCACACTATGCACAACAGTAACAACAATGGAAACCGAAAGTGAATAGCTCAACAAGATTAGTATTTCACAACATAACACTTTCCCTTGATGCGAATCACGACCTTTATAACTCAATGCCTCTTTGAACAACAGGATATTCAAAAGAAATAAAAGGTCAACTCAAAAAGTCAATATAGACCCGCGTCTCAGAACTCGACAAAAATTATAAAATCTGAACACCCATTTGATAACGAGTCCAAGCATACGATAATTACTCACCTCCGCCCTCAAGCCGTCTTTCAAAACCCCAAAATTTAGTCTAGAATATTTTCATAATTCCCCCCCTAAATGTCCAACTCAAATCACATATTAAATTAGGAAAATAGCAATATATTCACAAAATATAGTCCAATCCGTATTAGAATCACTTGCCTCAATAGTTGTCTTGAAAAGCCCTCGAAAAATCTCCTCATACTAAGCTCTCTAGGTCCAAATTATGAAAAAGGAGATGAAACCCTCGTTTTTATAATTTTATTCTGCTGCCCAGTCATTGTTCTTCCCGATTGTGGAAATTGCCTCCCGATCACGAATCACAAATTCACAGCTGCCAAAAATAACTCTCCGCGAATGCGACTTAGAAATATTTACAAGCTACCGATTGCAGAACCCTTCACGTGATCGCGAAGAACAAAACGCGTGGACCCCCAGTTGGCTCCTTCATTCTTCGCAAATGCAACCAATGACACGCGTTCGCAATTCACTGACTCTCCAAACATCGCGATCGCCTGACCCTTCTCACGATCGCATATAACAACTCTTCTGAGCTCATCAAATAGCTCTTCGCGATCGTGAATCCCCACTCATGATGGCATACAAGGAAACCAACAACTGGAGATTCAGCAATTACCAAGGTTTCGAAATGCGCCTAACATGATTCGAATTACACCCGATGCCCCTCTGGACTTCAACCAAACGTACGAAAAAGTTCTAAAACATCATATGAACATGCTCAAAGCGTCAAATTACATCAAACAACACTAGAACCAAGAATCGTGCATCGATTCAAGCCTAAGGAACTCATGAACTTCTGAATTTCAAAACTAATGTCGAATCATGCGGAAACAACTTCGATTGACTTCGAATTTTGTACACAAGTCATAAACGACATGAAGGACATATTCCAACTTGTGGAATCAGAATTCGGCCCCGATATCAATAATGTCAACTTTCGATCAAAATTTCCAACCTTCAACTTTCTAACTTTCGGTAATTCACACCGAAATGACTTACAGACCTCCAATTCGACATCTAGACATGCTCCTTAGTCAAGAATCAGCATAGGGAGATATTGGAAATGTCAAAACTCAATTTGGAGTCATCTACACAAAAGCCAAATTACGGTCATCCTTTTCAACTTAAAGCTCCGACTTGGGGACTATATGTCCCATTTCACTCCGATTATCCGAAACAAAAGCCGAACACTCTCGAAAAATCATATAACTACAATATAACATAGAGGAGGGAATAAATAGGGGATCAGAGCTAAACCTTTGACATGCATCACACATTCATGATGCACAACCTACCAGAACCTTCGGGAGCGCGTCCCAATTCTCGCAAACATGATGCACAATTTCACCAGTAATTGAAAGACTCTTTGGGATTGCGAACCTTCCCTCATGAATGCATACAAGGAAACCATATATAGAAAAATTAGCAGTTTAACAAATCCAAAATGAGCTGAACATGATCCGAATCACACACGAGGCCCTTAAGACCCCATCCAAACATACGAACAGGTACTATAACTCAATACGAATTTAATTTATGCCTCAAATCACATCAAACAACATCGAAATCATTAATTTCACGCCAAATCAGCCTAATAAACTATTGTACTTCCAATTTCTAAAACAAATGCCAAAACATACCAACATAACTCTGATAGACCTCGAATATTGCACACAACTCATAAATGAAACAAAGGACCTATTCCAGCTGCTGAAACCAAAATTCAAGCTTGGAATCAATAAAGTCAACTCTTGGTCAAACTTCTCAACCTTCCAAACCTTCAACTTTCCAACTTTCGCCAATTCAAGCCAAAATGACCTACGAACATTCCATTCAATATCCGGACATACTACTAAGACCAAAAATGCAATACGAAGCTATCAGAACCATCGAAGCTCCATTCCGGAGTTGTCTACATAAAATTCAAACTCTTGTCAACTCTTTTGCTTCTAACCTTAGGACTAAATATCCCGATTCACTCTGAAACATCCTCAAAATCAAGCCAACTACCAAGGCAAGTTGCATACCACAAATAAGCATACAAAAAGCAATAATTAGGGGAATAGGTCTACAATACTCAAAACAATCGGCTGGGTCGTTACATTCTCCCTCTCTTAAACACACGTTCATCCTCGAACGGGTCTAGAACCATACCCGAGTCTCAAATAGGTGTGGATAGAATCTCCACATCTCACACTATGTCTCCCAAGTAGCCTCCTTGCCTAGCTATTCTCTCCACTAAACTTTCACTGAGGCTATATTTTTTTTAATCTAAACTTTCAAACTTGCCGATCAAAGATGGACACCGGCTCAGTATCATTAGTCAAATCCATATCTAGCTAAATTGTGCTGAAATACAAAACATGAGACAGATCACCATAATACTTTCGGAGCATGAAAACATAAAACACTAGGTAAACACCCAATAGATTAGGTGGCAATGCAAGCTTGTGGGACACCTCTCCAATCCTCCCAAGCACCTTAAAAGGGCTAATAAAATGAGGGCTTGACTTTCCCTTCTTCCCGAACCTCATCAAACCCTTCATGGGTTATAACCTAAGCAATACCTTCTCTACTACCATATATGAGACATCATAAACTTTCTGATCAGCATAACTCTTCTGCCTAGATTTTGTCGTGAGAAACCGATCCTGAATCAACTTGACATTTTCCAAGGCATCCTAAAAAAATGAGTACCCAACAGCCTAGACTCTCTTGGCTTAAACCAACCAACTGGAGATCGACACTGCCTCCCATATAAGGCCTTATAGGGAGCCATATAAATTCTCCATTGGTAGCGATTTTTGTAGGCAAACTCGACAAGCGGTAGAAACTGATACCAAGAACCCTCAAAAACCATCACACATGCACGTAGCATATCCTCCAATATCTGAATGGTGCGCTCAGATTATCCGTCAGTTTGAAGGAGCAATGTTGTACAGAACTTGGCCCGTGTGCCCAACTCTCGCTACACTACTCCACAAAACTATTATGTGAATTGCGTGCCCCGATCAGAGATAATAGACACTACCACACCGTGAAGACGAACAATAATCTCGCAGATATAGATCTCAGCCAACCGCTTCAAAAAATAGGTAGTCACGACAGGAATGAAATGTGCAAACTTAGTCAACTGGTACTCAAACATCATCGAATTTCTTAAAATTTGTGTGATTCCAACAATAATATCCATAGTAACGCACTCCCATTTCCATTCAAGAATCTCAAGTCTCTTAAGCAAACTGCCTGCCTCTGATGCTTATATTTCACCTACTGATAGTTCAAGAATCGAGCCACAAACTACACTATATCTTTCTTCATTTTTTTCCACCAATAGTGCTGCCTCAAGTCTTGATACATATTTACGATACCTTGATGAATGGAATACCAAAAACTATGGGACTCTTCAAGAATCAACTAACGTAACCCATCCATATTGGGCACATAAATTCTAGCCTGCATTTGTAACACCCTATCATCTCTAATAGAAACCTCTTGGCATTACCATGATGCACTGTTTCCTTAAGTACAAGCAAATGGGGGTCATCATACTGATGCTCTCCGATGCGCTCATACAAAGAAGAACGAGAAATCACATAGGCTAGGACCTGACTAGGCTCTGAAATATCTTAACTTACAAATTGATTGGCCATTGCCTGAACATATGATGCAAGAAGTCTATCACCAACAAGAATATATGCAAGACTATCCATATTCATGACCTTTCTACCCAAGGCATCAGCCACCACGTTGGTCTTCTTGGGATGATACAATATGGTGATATCATAATCTTTTAATAACTCAAGCCATCTCCGCTGCCTCAAATTGAAATCCTTTTACTTAAATAAGTGTTGTATACTATGATGATCTATAAATACCTCAGACGACACATCGTAGAGATAATGCCTCCAAATCTTCAATGCATGAATAATGGCTGCCAAGTCTAAATCATAAACGGGGTATTTCTTCTCGTGGTACTTCAACTGGAGTGAAGCATAAGCGATCACCCTACCTTCCTGCATATAGACACACCCAATACCAATCTAAGAAGCATCATAATACACCGTATATGAACCCAACACTAAAGGTAAAACTAGAATTGGAGCTGTGGTCAAGGCAGTCTTGAGCTTTTGAAAGCTCTCCTCACACTCATCCGACCACCTAAGCACCCTTCCGTGTCAAGCTAGTCAAAGGTGCAACACTGGACGAGAAACCCTCTATGAAATAACGATAATACCCAGCCAAGCCTCCATGAAAAGTCGGTCTTGGCCAACTCTAAACTGCCTCAATCTTTTTTAGATCTACCTTGATACCCTCGCTTGACTACATGCCCCAAGAACGCCACAGTATTAATCCAAAACGCACACTTGGAGAATTTAGCATAAGTTTCTTCTCCCTCAACTTCTAGAGTACAATTCTCAGATTTTTCTCTGATCCTCCTAGTTGTGTGAGTACATCAGTATATCATCAATGAATACTATGACAAAAGAATCAAGATATGGCTAGAATACACTGTTCATCATATGCATAAATGTTGTTGGGCATTGATCAGCCCCAAAGAAATCACAAGAAACTCATAGTGACCATAACGATTCCTGAATGTCGTCTTCAGAATACCTGAATTTCAAATCTTCAACTATAACTTTGTTAGAGAAATAACTCATCAATGTGCGGTAGTGGGTAGTTGTCCTTAATTGTAACTTTGTCCAAATACTTATAATCAATTCACATCTATATAGTACCATCCTTCTTATTCACAAAAATAATTGTTGCATGCCAAGGCGAGACACTAGGACTAATGTATCCCTTATCAAGAATCTCCTTAAGTTGTTTTTTCAATTCCTTCAACTCTGTCGGTGCCATATAATACGGAGGAATAGAGATGGGCTGAGTGGCCGGCACTAATTCTATACCAAAATAAATATCCCTATAGGGTGGCATGCCCAGTAGGTTTGTAGAAAACACACCCGAAAAGTCTCACACTACCGGAACAAGCTCAATGGTAGGAGTATTAGCTCCAACATCCCTCACAAAGGCCAAATATGCTAGACATCCCTTCCCAACTATCTGTTAGGCCTTCAAATATGAAATCACTCTACTAGGAACATAGTCCAGAGAACCTATCCACTAAATCCAAAGAAATCCTGGCATCGCCATTGTTACGATTTTAGCGTAATAATCCAAAATAGCATAACATGTTTAAGACAAATCCATGCCATGAATCATGTCAAAATCAACCATACTAAGCTGTAAAAAATAAACTCTTATCTCTAATCCCACAAAAGTCACT
Organism: Nicotiana glauca; assembly: GCA_026770625.1. Classification (NCBI taxonomy): domain Eukaryota; kingdom Viridiplantae; phylum Streptophyta; class Magnoliopsida; order Solanales; family Solanaceae; genus Nicotiana; species Nicotiana glauca. Next base: position 139,025 of record MU744134.1, on the reverse strand, counting down.
ACAGTGACCGATACACATGGTCCACAATAATAGAATCACCCACCAGTATAGATACATGGACATGCATAACTTAGGAATCACGTGGCATATCCAAATAATGAGCAAAGTACAATGATACATATGAATAAGTGGAACCAAGGTCAAATAATATAGAAGCATCCTTGTGGAACACTAAAACAATACATGTGATCAAAGCATCTGAAGCAATTACCTCCGACCTGGTGGGAAAAGCGTAGCATTGAGCCTAACCACCACTTGATCGACCTTCCCCTCTAGGACGACATCGATTTGCCTGAGTCCTACGAGCTGGCTGAGCGGGTAATGAAGTAACAAGTGCAGAACTCAAAGCCTGACCTCTCTTATAAATTGGACCTCCTATAAGATAGGGCAATACTTCTCTCACATCCTTCAACTCTCCACACTCATAGCAATCTGGATCTATAAATGGTGGTAGGGATTAAACCGCACCTCGAGAACCTATATATTCACTAGAAGGACCATGTAATGATAAACCCTGAACTGACGGAGCACAGAATGAACTCTAAGCTGGGAGAGCACTGAAAGATGACTGACCCGTATGAGCACTGTATAAACCATGGCTAGCTTATGCACCACAATGAACTAGACGAGCCATCTGGACGGGTCTATAAGGACAACCACTACTTTGGTGGGACTATCCTTAAGATGAGGCACTCCTGAAATAGCCTAAACTACGAGGCCTCTTTTCCTCCCTTTTCTCACGCTCCTGATTGCGAGCTAGCTCTAGGTGTCTAGCAATATCAATAACCTCATTAAACCTCACACTTATTCCAATCTCATGAGTCATGATGAAACGTAATCCATAGTTGAGGCCATGAACGAACCTCTTAATCCTTTCCCTCTCAAGGGGAACCAACCATACCACGTGATAAGCCAACTCTGAAAATCTCATCTCATGCTAAGTCACTAACATACCCTCCTTGCGTAGCTACTCAAACTGCTAATGACACTCCTCTATGCGAGTCTGTGGAACAAACTTCTCTAAGAAGAGAACCGAGAACTCATGCCATGTAAGTGGTGTAGCACCGGCTAGCCTGACAAATCCATAGGCCTCCCACCATCTGTAGGTTACCCCTATCAGCTGAAAAGTAGTAAATAAAACTCTATTGCTATCCAAAATACCCGTTGTGTGAAGGATCTGCTAGCACCTATCTATATAACCAGGAGGGCTGGTAGTACCCCTGGTGTCTAGAGTCCTTGGGCTATCTAATTTGAAGTATGGGTGGCAGGAGTCTGAGCACCTCCCTCTGCCTGAGAAGGGGCTTGTGTATCCAGCACTAAAACAACCTAATCAAGGCTCATCCATACAGTCAAAATCAGGACCAAAGTTTCCTGAAGGCCTAGGATTATAATGGGCACAACTGGTGCCTAAGCTGGTCCCACCAGCTCAACAACATCTGGTATCTGCTCCTCAGTTAGAGCAACTGGTGGATCCACCGGTGCTGCTCTAGTTGTAGTACAAGTTGCACCTAAGCCTCTACCACAGCCCAAACCTCTCGCGGTCCTAGCTGGTGGCACTGGTGGTCATCCTCGTGTTCTGGTTGCACGTGTCCTCACCATCTGTTAGAGAATAAAATAGTAGAAGTTCAGATTCCTGAATTACCAAATCTGCACGACAAGAATATAAGAAAGTGAAGTTGCCTAACAGTTCGGTATCCTCTTGAAGATAAGTACAAACATCTCCATACAGATCCGCAAGACTCTACAAAACTGGCTCATGACTCGTTAGACCTAAGTAACCTACTGCACTGATACCAACTTGTCACTACGAAAAATCTCAACCTATCGTGATCGAACCTAACACACTTGCCAAGCAAAATGTCAATCACATAACCGCTAAACAATTGAATGGAACATGCTTTAATAAACTCAATAGTGGAAAAACTCATAAATATATGAGAAAAATATCTAAATCTCTACTACAAGCATCCCAAAACCTGGGGTCATCCAGTATATGAGCACTACAATATCTCAACATAAAACAAACTCTAGTACGACTGTTGGAATAGTAAAATAGTACTGAAGAAAATAAAAAGAAGGAGAGTCAAGGTTTGCAGGCATCATAGCAACTGCCTAAAAGTCTCCGAGCAGGTACTAACACCGCCTTAGAAATCACTATGTCCAGATGTACCTGGATCTGCACACGAAGAGTAGAGTGTAGTATGAGTACAACCGACTCAATGTACTCAATAAGTAACAGGACTAACCTTGGGCTGAAAGCAGTGACGAGCTCCCAAGGATACAGTCAGAGCCTAATGACATCACACGTAAGATAATGACAATGATAAAATATAACTCGGAGACATTCCATAATCAGCTCGTTCAGGGTACATAAATTTACACATGCTCTTAAGTTCAACAATTAAAGCCAACACTTATAAAATATGTCAACTATAACTAGCATGAGGAATGTTACATCTCTGTGCCTACATGTCAAATGTACTGTATCACAATAATATTCCCAAGTTTTCACACTCTCAGAGTACTAAATCTGTCCATCTCAAGTACCCACTCATCACACATAATCACTCAGCACTGTATGGGTGCCTGGCATCAATTCCCCTCGTCAAAGAACGTGTGCATATATCAATGTGTCTATGCTCACTACTAGTATGTCAAACTTCGGAGGGGAGTATCATGCCCAAGCGCTAATCAAAATCCTATAAGGCCTGCTATAGCTTGCAACCTGATCCACAATAATATATAAGCCAATAAGGCATGTTGTGGCTCGCATCCCGATCCAAAATAACACTCTCAACTCGACTCTCAGGCCAAACTTATTCATCAATATCTCAAGTCTCGAGGGTTCACAATCCAATACTACTCATCCCAACGATAAGAACATGCAATGTAACAGTGAATGATAAGAGACTGAGATATGATAAGCAAATAAAGGTTCATGAATGAGCACATAATTGAAGTTAAAGTAGATAACTCAAAATAGAAGAAATAACCGCACTAGGCCTCAACTTAATAAGCACAAAGCCTAAACTTGTTTTCTAATATAATTTACAATTCAATTACTTTAACAAGTACGGATTTCATGGATAGAACAAGACTTGACAATGCTTTTCGGAAAATTTCCAAACTAACAATTTCTACATCACAGCCCAAAAGAAACAACAGAATCATGATTACCATAGTACACACCCACACAATCGTCACCTGACATGTGCGTTACCCCAACACAAACCATATAACATATTTTTCCAGGGATTCATACCCTCGTTCCAAGTTCAGAAGTATTGCTTGCTTAAAAATGTGCAAATCACAACTCTAACACGCTCCTCCCACGCGTATCGGCCTCCAAGCGACTCAAATCTAATAGCAAACAAGGCAATATAAACAAATAATGGCATAGGAAATAACTTCAAACAATAAATATTCGATCATTATCAAAATAAAAAAGTCAACCTAAAAAGTCCACCCTGGGCTCGCATCTCGGAATCAAACAAAATTTACAAATTTTAAAAACTCATTCGATTATGAGTCAAGCCATACCAAATTTATCCAATTCCGACCTCATAAAGACCTTCAAACCTCCATTTTTTTATTTTTAAAAGGTTTCCACCAAAATCCCCCTTTCTTCACTTTAATTGACTAAATAGATGACAAAAACAAGGATGGAATCATGATAAATAAACAAACCCGAGTCCCCGATCAAAAAAATGAAAGTCCCCTCCAATATCGCCAAAACTCGAGCTCTACAACTCAAAATATGAAAATAATACTCTAACCCTCGATTTGGGTTTTTGAATTTGCACAGGTGCTCCTCCTTCGCTAATGCAGAAAATGCCTCGTGTTCCCGATGCACAAAATTTCCACCTGAAGAAACCTCTAACGCGAATGGGGTTGTCCAGTCGCAAACGCGATGATAAAAGCCACAAAGCTTTGCGATCATTGTCCAGGCCTTGCAATTGCGATGAATAAATGCATTCCACCCCTAGGCCTTGCCTCCCTTCTACACAAACGCGACATGTATCCTGCATTTATGATGAACAACCAACATGAACATTCGCGATCACATCCTGATTCTTGTAAATGCGATGCACAATGTCACCAGTCGCCCTAAGACTCTTCGCAATCTCGAATCATCCATCGCGAATGCGTACAGAGATACAAGATATAGAAAAATTATCATTCGACAAGTCCAAAATGAACCGAACATGATCTGAATCACACCGAGGCCCCCGAGACACCCTCCAAACACAACAACAGGTCCTAAAATACGATGCAAACTTAGTCGAAGCATCAAATCACATCAGACAACATCGATAATGAATCTTACCCCCATTTAAGCCTAATGAACTATTGAGCTTCCAACTTATAAAACTTATACTGAAACATATCAAGCCAACTCCGATTGACCTCAAATTTTGCACACAAGTCATAAATGACACAACGAAACTATTCAAACTCTCGATACCAAAGTACGACTCCGTTATCAATGAAAGCAACTCTCAATCAAACTTTTCAAACTTCAAACCTTCAATATTCCAACTTTCGCCAATTTAAGACAAAACAACCTATGGACCTCCAAATCCATTTTCGGACATACTGCTAAGTCCAAAATTACCATAAAAAGCTATTAGAATCATAAAAACTCTATTATGGTGTCGTCTACATAAAAGTCAAACTCCCGTCAACTCTATCAACTCAAACCTCCAACCTTAGGACTAAGAATCCTGATTCACTTCGAAATATCCACGGAACCAAAGCAACACCCCGACAAGTCATATAACTAAAAATGAATATACAAGAAGTAGTAAATAGGGAACGAGGCTGCAATACTCAAAACAACCGGCCTCGTCGTTACAGTTACTTGTGTGAATAGTTTGGTAATTATCGTGCCACTTTTTCTCAATCGGGTTTCGTCACATGACAATTTTTTTGAGGAAGGATTTTAAAAGATAGAGAGTCACCACCTAACAATCAAGGTTAATTAGGGTACCTATTTGCAGATAACTCTATCTACCTAGTTTGCATCACCAAAGACGGGTAAGGGCTCGAAATTACCTCAAAGAGAAGGTGTTAGGCACTCTTTGAGGTCCACAACTATAGGTTCTAACGAACTCAATTATATGAATTAGTATATGTGATAAAATATAAGAAAACAATAGGATTTGGGAAGTTCATTATTAAATACCAATAATTGATTGAAAGGCAAGGTGGGGGAGGGGCGTCCTAAGTATTTTAGCCTAAAGGATCACCCCGTGCAATATAAATAATATTTCATAACTCGCTCGAGATGAGGTGTTACTCATATTTTTCAGCGGGCACAGACTATCATCTCCTTCTACCCAATTACTATCTTTGTGTTATTTACCTAAAGCGAATTAGTCAATTCTAAGTCGTATCCTACGCGTGCACTACCCGTCCCATGCCTATGGTCCAGGAGGCTTTTGGACCTCTATCTCAGGGTGGTTCTTGACTTTAACTTAGGTTGTTCAAAAATGAAAAATGCTAGGCGACAAACAAAACACTTTGGATTTTCACTTATAAGCAAATAGGTCTCAAGTTGACCTCCGCACTTAGACATCAAATGCACGTAGGTCAAATTAACAAAGACAATTGCTGATTTTAATAAGTTGAGGTTGTAGAAACCTATAGCCAAGGATCTCTATAGGAATCTGGATTTAATGAACGGGCAGTTTACACTCTGAAACCTACATGGTTGCCTACTAATTACAGGTATAAGATATTAAAACTATATGCATGATATCTAGGCATTTTATGCCATAACTGATAATGGTGATCATTGGATTATATTAGAATTAGTTAATAGAGTCTATACGCATGATTTTTAGTGATTATAGTTAACCCACCGTTGAGGTAAAGAAACGAATAGAACAATTAATTAACTGATTCAAATCCTATAAGCATAGTTTCTATAACTAAAACTGATTTTTAGACCTAATAGGCATGATTTCCATAAGTAAAACTGATTCTTAGATCCTATAGGCATGATTTTTATAATTAAAACTGATTTTAGATCCTATAGGCATGATTTCTATAATTAAAACTAATTTTAGATCCTATGGGCATGATTTCTAACAAGCAGGCATATAGCATATTTGAACCAAAAGGAAGAACCTATAGGCAGGATTCCTATAATGATTGAGATATAACACATTTTGAGCAAAGATAAAATACCAATAGGCATGATTTCTAACACATGATAGCTGAACATGTTTGAACATAAAAGCATATTTTAACCAAGTAATGAACCTATAGGCAAGATTTTTACCCATTTTAGTGCAAGTATAGGCTAAAAGCCCTTTCCCCAATTTCACTGATACCCCAAATTGTTATTATATGAATTATTACAGACCTAGAATGAATAGAGTAAATTACAAAGTAGAATAGCTATAGAGAGCCTAGAGCAGGCTCGAATGTACACCTGTCCATGCCCGAACTTCATTCTAATAATTCACAACACCCCAAAATACATGCTCATAGACATAAGGTAGCCAAGACATGATGGATTCTCCTAGTAGTCTTAAAATAGAATTGATCATATAGAACTAGGACCCAGTGCATCAAGGCTTCAAGAACCCAGGGCAGTGCTCACACAAGGGAGGTTAACAGAGATAATTCGGAGGAGTTAGGGACCAAGTCATAGTGTGTCAGAGTTCGCAAGGGCCTCAAATGGACCCAGGGAAGTGCTCACACAAGGGATGTCAAAGGATAGAACCTAAGTAGCCTTGGCTTTCAGTGGCTACGAATGGGATTCAAAGAACTTGCGCAATAGGTAGAAGAGAAAAGACTAAGGTTGAGGGACAGAAATTGAGGGATTTAAACAGTCACGACCAAATTGAGCATATTAGTCAAATAGTTAAACAAATCATAAAATTTAAAAGTATGTTTATTGTAAACTAAGAAAAAGGTTCAACACTTAGCACATAAGCAGCCACATACTAAAAGAGAAGCTCATAAGAAAATATTTGCAGGATTGACTGGGTGTTATATACAGATGCACATTACTAGACAGGTTGAAACATGGTTGGAAATTATGCTAAGTAAGAAACAAGGCAGCATTGTGACAAGCCAAGTATTCACAAAAGCAACGGGGTATCATGTTGGCAAAGGGGCAATATTACAGACACATAACATATGCCAGAACATCTATAAAGAGATTTTGGACAGCATGGAAGGTAAACTCATGTCAAGTAGCAGATATGGGCATTCACGCGCGGTTTTAAAGATCCAATTAGCAGAAGATGATCTAGTTTGCACCAAAGGTCAAGCCTAACCCTTCAAAGTAACAATCTAAAAACATGCTGAGACAACTATTCGAAATCATAAGAAACTACTAAATGCGTATGGGATCAAGTGAGCACATAGAGTAAAATAATGATAGAAAAGCAAATTATGACTAACGTTGAAAGTTTTAACACAGATTACTACAGAGATTATGGGAGGTAAATGAATAAACATGTTCATAGGCAGTCAAGAGTTAATACACTAATCGAATAGGCCCTAAAAAGGTTCACATTACCAATTAGGCATAGATAGTCTTAGAACTAGCAGCATTAAGAGTGATTAAATGCAGAAGTTAAACAGAGTGATGCTTAAAAGTAAACTAGGAACGTATTAAGACATAGATTCAGAGGTAACACATAAAGATAAAATTATGAAAGTCAAGTAAATCACCAGTTAAACAAAAAATGCAAGAAAGAACATAAACCAACAGTGTTCTGAGCATTAATGAGAAGCAAAAAACCCAGAATCCAATGTCCTTGGCTTTCGGTCGGCCAAAACCAGAGTATAGAATACAATGACAGAGTAGAGTTTTAGATCTAGTGAGGTTAGAGTGATTGCAAAGTCTGTCCTAAAGGGGAATGAGGGAGGGGTTTATATAGGGTAGAAATATAGCAAGTAAACATGGAAAACGAATCATTCGACATTAGACAAGGAAAGTCAAAGCTTAGCCTTATGCAGTTGAGGAGGCAGGGCTTTGCCTCATGCAAGAAGAGGAGACATGGCTTAGTCTCATGCAACGAAAGGCTATGCTTAGCCTTATATAGTTGAGGAGGCAGTGCTTAGCCTCATGCAAGAAGATGAGATAGGCCTTACTGTCATGTAATGGAAAGCAATGCTTAGCCTTATGTAGATTGGGAGGGAACACTTAGCCTTATGCAAAATGGAGACAATGCTTAGTCTCATGCAGTGGAAGGCAATACTTAGCCTCATGCAAAATAGAGACAATGCTTAGTCTCATGCAAGGGAAGGCAATGCTTAGCCTTGTACAAATAGGGAGGAAATGCTTAGCCTCATACAAAAAGAGGAGACAGGGCTTAGTCTCATGCAATAGAAGGAAATACTTAGCCTTATGTAGATAGGGAGGCAATACTTAGCCTCATACAAAAAGAGGAAACACGGCTTAGTCTCGTGCAATAGAAGGTAATACTTAGCCTTATGCAGATAGGGAGGCAATGCTTAGCCTCATGCAAAATGGAGACAATGCTTAGTCTCATGCAGGGGAAGGCAATTCTTAGACTTATGCAAATAGGGAGGCAATGCTTAGCCTCATACAAGTAAGAAGACAGGGCTTAGTCTCATGCAATCGAAGGAAGTGCTTATCCTTATGCAATTGAGGAGGCAGAGCTTAGCCTCATGCAAAATGGGAGGCAATGCTTAGTCTCATGCAAAGAAAGGATAATGAGTGATAGCAGAGTATTTCTTAGCTAGAGATATGTTTGCATCCGATAGCTCTTTCATCGTGAAGATAGCAATTTTGATGTGTGTATGTACTTGCAAATATTCTTGTTATGTTCATTACGCCTAGATCCAAAGAAAAATTATGAGTTTTGCGGGAAGGTCGGTTCGTGCCTTCACCTACTTGCTTTTCTCTGCTTTACTGTGGAGATCTCGTTCGAGTTACCCAAGGTAAATTTGGCTGCCATAGAAATAAAGTTTTAAAAAAATATGCATGCACTTGATAAATATAGTTATTTGAAAGCATAGTAATATGAAATATCAATCAAATTAGATGAACCAATTACTGTGACACTTTTATAGACATTGCGAATTCTTTGCACTGGAATTTTGAGGGCCCAGTTTAATAAGCGTTTCGGACGTTTCGCATTTGACGAAGTTGGGTAGACTTGCTCCTGAATTTTGAGGGTCCTCTTCAAATTCTGCCCTAATTTTTGGTTGTTAGAAAAATGAAAATTTTATTGAGATGTGACCGAACCCACAGGGCTGCCAATGTATCCCCTCTTAAATGGGAATCAGGTCCAGCGTAGTTCAGTTACATTAGATGGAGAAATGCAAACAGTTTAAATATACTATCTCTTGACTGTGTCTGAATTGATAGGCTTTGGACAAACTTCTTCGTCCATTTCTACGAGTATGACTGCTCCTCCTGTTAGTACTCGATGAATCATGTAGGGCCTTTGTCAATAAGGTGAGAACTTTTCTTTGGCTTCATCCTAATGTGGAAAGATTCGCTTCAACACCAGCTACCCCGGTATGAACTATCTAGGTTTGACCCTTTTGTTGAAAGCTATGGACATTCTTTTCTGATAAAGTTGACAATGGCATACCGCATTCATTCTTTTCCCGTTAATAAGAGCTAATTTTTCATAGCGACTCCGCATCCATTCTGCATCACTGAGTTCTTCTTCTTGTATAATTTTCAAAGAAGGAATTTCGACTTCGATAGGAATGACAGCTTCAGTACCGTAGACCAACATGTAGGGAGTTGCTCTGGTTAATGTGCAAAAAGTGGTACAATACCCCAATAAGGCAAATGGTAATTTCTTGTGCCATTTCTTGTGGTTGTCTGCCATTTTCCTCAATATTTTCTTGATGTTGTTGTTTACAGCCTTTATGGCTCCATTCATATGAAGTCTGTATGTTGTGGAATTATGCTTGATCTTGAAGGTTTCAGACATAGTTTCCCTTAAATCATTGTTGAGGCTAGCGGCATTGTCGGTGATGATAGATTCTAGCACCACGAATCGACAAAAAATACAACCCCTAACAAAATCTGCGACGACTTTCTTGGTTATAGCCTTAAAAGATGCAGCCTCAACCCATTTTGTGAAATTTTCTATGCCTACTAAAATGAACATGTGCCCATTTGAAGTGGCGGGCTCGATTGGAACGATGACATCCATTCCCCAAGCGGTGAAAGGCCAAGGTGTACTTGTTGCATTGAGTTCATTTGGTGGTACCCATATCATATCTGCACGTACCTGACACTGGTGACACTTTTGGACATACCTGATGCAGTCTGTTTCCATAGTCATCCAAAAGTACCCTGCTCTTAGCATTTTCTTGGTTAAAACAAAATCATTCATGTGTGGTATGCAGGTTCCAGCGTGTATCTCCTCGAGTAGTTTTGAAGCTTCTTTGGCATCAACACACCATAATAACCCTAGGTCTGGAGTTCTTCTATACAGAATTCCTCCACTTTGGAAGAAATGATTGGACAATCTTCGGAGCATCCGTTTCCTAGTATGATTTGCATGCTCCAGGTATTCTCCCTTTGCCAAAAACTCCTTGATATCGTGAACCATGGTTTTTCATTAGTTTCTTCTTCAACATGACCACTATAACCTGGCTGACTGTGGATCCTTACTGGAGTGGGATCGATGAAATTCTTATCTGGATGTTGGATCATATAAGACAAAGTGGCCAATGCATCTGCAAACTCATTCTAGAATCTCGGGACATGTCTGAATTCTAGCTTCGTGAACCTCTTCATCAAATCTTGTACATGATATATATATGGTAACACTTTGGTATTCTTGGTAGCCCATTCTCCTAGAACCTGATGTACCAGAAAATCTGAATCACCAATTACCACCAACTCCTGGTTGTGAGCATGTGATTTTTTCCTCGTTTAATTACTCCTATAAAATTCATTAGAATTAGGTTTTTTCTTTTATTATTTGAATTTTAGGGGATTAATTACATGATTTTGTATTTTGTTTGCATTTTTATGTGTGCGTTATTAATCGATATAATTCGTAAAAAAATACAAAAATAGTACGCTTGCATTTAGGACCTCATTTCAGTATTTTTACTAGTCAATTAGCATTACAAAAAATGGAGAAAAATAACAAAAATAGTCCTTCTTACATTTTTACCTTTAATTTCATTTTTTTGTTTAATTCTCTTTTTAAAATTAGGATCTAGTCAATTTTAGGAAGTTTAATCAGTTTAATTTTAGATTTAAATCAGGTTTTTGTTATTTTGTATCCAACAAAATCAAAACCAAAATAAAATAAATAATATTGAATAAAAGGAATTTAAAAAAAAAGAACTAAAAGGATTGAAAGGCTGTATTATGTAATTTGGGAAAATTCCAACACCAGCCCAAAACTCCTCCCAAAAACCCATGCCAAGTCCAAGCCCAAAACCCACCCGATCTGGTCCAGTACCATAATAAAAAAATGACGTTGTTTTAATTCCATGAGATCTGAGCCGTCGATGTTACTTGATCAAACGGACGCGAACCCCCCATGCATTAATATATAAATGTCCTAACAACTACCACCCCCCTCAGACCCCCTACCTATCGTCTCTCTCACTTTAACCCTAGAGATAGAACCCCACCATCATCCGTCGTCCGCCGCTGCCGCCGGCGTGTCTCCAACAGCCCCCAATTTTACAACCCTACACCATCTCAACCTCCTCATTACAAATCCATGACTGGTTTCTCTCAAATCCCAACCAAAACCCTCAAATCAGTGAAACCCTACACGCCGCCGCCGCTGTACACGGCGACACCACCACCCTTTCGCCACAAAATTCACACCATATACTCTCCTTACCCTCCTCCACCTAAATCCCAAATCAATTCTCCCTAAACCTAACTAAAACTGACGAAGTTTTAGATCTAGGGTGTTATAAAAGACTGGTTGATTTTTAAGGACTACCAAGTTCTATTTGAGTTCCTAAATAAAATTATATATTTGTCCTTACCAAGAACAAACATATAATATAATTTGGGGATTCAATTCGGATTCAATCGACTAGAATATCAAATCAGTAAGTCCTTCTTCCTAGTTTGATTATTTCTTTGTTTTCAATTAATATTTATGTTTGTTCATGATTGATTATGTTCTTGTGACTGCTTTTGATTTGTTTTTTTTTTGTTTTTTTAATTTTTAGTTTAATTTTTGTTTTGATTTGGTTTATGGTTAATCCTGTTTTTGTGATTTCTGATTGTTGTTTAATTTTATTTCGATGTGTGTTTCTGTTTCAATTCAGTGTTGTTTCTATTAATATAGGTTCTAATTTTCTTTTAATCTTTAGGCAATCCTGTTGAATCGGTGTTTGATTTGTAACTTTTTCTTTAGTGTTTAGTTTAATCAATAATCTTTTTTCTGTTACTATATCAGTTTAATTTCGATTTTTTTTAGTCTTAGCCTTAGGACATTAGTGTCAATCAGAACTATTTTCTAATTTTCATTGATTAATTTGATTGCTAGGATTTCTATTAGTTTTAGTTGTTTGGATATAGCTGAATTAGAATTGTTTGTTTTAACTATAGTTGAATTTTAACTAGGGTAAAAGGGACTAGGGTTTAGTTTGTATAAGATAGTAATTTCAGATTAAATGAAGGATAGTATAAGTATTCCTAAGTAGAGAATAATGCTATAGTTGAAACTAGAACCTCATAGAATCTTCTAGAAGAGGGCTTTAGTTTAAATATCAGCAACTTAGTGCAGTAACTTGGGCAACAAGCTAAAATTTTAGGGACTAATTAGCAAAAACTGAAAACTAAAAGAGGGACTAAAGGTGTAAAATTGAAATCTGAGAAAACCCTCAATTTTACCTTGTTTTAAAAGTTGGCATCTGAAAAATTTCCCCCAAATTTTTCACAAGTTTGAAGAGCTAAAAATTTTGAAATTCAAATTCAAAAAAAAAAAATCAAAAACTGAAATCTGAGATTAGAGAGCTCCTTCTAGATCTAGATCTCCTAAAAACCAAAATAACACAAAAATACTATTCCAGTGAAGTTTTCTTAGATTAGTTTCAAGTTTCAGCTGTTAATTTGAATTCCTAGCTTAGATGGAGATGTGTTTCTGGTTGCTGAAGTTGCAAAAGTTGTCCTGGGTTTAATTTCAAGTTTGTTGGGTTCTATCGAGTCTGTTTTGGGTATTTTGTTGGGGTTGTTCCACCTTCATTCATTCCTGGGCTTTGTGGTGTTGTTTTGGATACAAAATTTATCATGTGCTGTTGATTTCACTGCTGATTCTATTTGCTACTGCTGATTACTTCTTCATTTACCTTACTTCGATTCCAGGCACATTTCCTTGACCTAGGTGATCTGGAAATTTGAAGCAATATGTATGAACCACCTTTGGAATTAAATGATGAAGAAGTACTTGGTGTTTCACTTAAATTTTTCTTATAGTCGTTACTAGCTTTAATACTTAGCTGTAACATTCATTTGAACAAGTACGGACTGGTATTAATTAGAAATTTTTGTATAATTAGGACTGTTTGGACTATTTTAGACTGCTTTTGGACTGTTTTGAATTTCAGTATGATGAAGTGTAGTGTTTTGTGATAGTAAATTCAATTTGGTTAAAGTTGATTGTTTAAGTCTAAAGCAGATATAATATGAGCATGCATAATCATAATTCATATAGAAAAGTCTGTTAGTTTCAATGTTAGGTTTAGACCTAAGTTCCAGCATGTTGATTCAAAGAAAAAAATGAGAAAATCACTTTTCAATAAAATAGGATCCCTGAATTTGATTTAAGCATTTCAGTTTTGTCTTTAAAATTCGAGGTGTATATTCGTCCTTTGGACAGGTTTGAACGTTAAACTAGCAAAAAATAGGTTTTAACAAAATGATTTTGAAATGGCTGTAGCATTGTAATTTGTTAAATTCAATCTTTGATCCATGATCAGCCTTACCCGGTTTAGTCTAAATCTGCATTTAACTTTGGACTTTGTTTCTGGGCCCAAACTCAACCGTTCACTTAATAGAAATTCAAGTCCCTTTTGGATTAAGTCAAATGTGGCCATAAACGAATAATTAGAGGCCCAAATAATCTTAGTTGTTAAGTATTCTATTCAACTAATCTCACTATACTATAGATGGACTAAAGACTAAAACATTTGTGCTCATATTGGGTTCGTGATTGAGGCCAAAGCAGTGAAGTAGTTGCACAAATAAAACTGAGATGGCCTGACATTTCTTGGGCTAACTTTGAAACCAAAAAACGCTGAAGGTTCGAGTTCATGTTAAGGTTGTGGGATTAATTTTGTAACATGGGTCTTGGGCCTTCCTAGTTAAGTAGCACCCTTGAATTAAGAGATTTTTCCTTTTGTTCAAGTGTGGACTTGAACTTGAGGCCTAAATTCTTTGATTACTTTTGATAATAGCAATTCACAATGCTAACTAATTACGGTACTTTTAGAGTTCAACATTTAATAGAAAATCGTAGCCCTTTTGAATTGGCCTTTAAAATGAAAACGAGGTGTTCCAAGCCAAATTAAATGCATAAATTGCGTTGTCCTCTTTATATACTAATATTAAAATACTTAGAATTCGAGACGTGCCATTTAGTAAATTTTCATGGCCTCCCGCAAAGTTAATAACACGTTAGTTGCTTTAGGCGCGTTCATTAATAAATTTACCTTCCTAAATTCGGGTGTGCATTTCATGCAACCCAAATCCAAATTCCAAAACATTGAATATGATCCGGGTGCATTTCATGTGACATGATCCGAAAAAATATTTTAAACGACGTTTAATATCCTAAAATTAATTAAAAGTGGTAAATAATTCTAAAAATTGCACTATAGGATGACGTGTATTAAAATTAGATTTTAGCCAATTATAATAGTTTAAGCAACCGTGCTAGAACCATGGGATCCGGGGGTGCCTAACACCTTCCCTCGGATCAACAGAATTCCTTATTCAGAATTTCTGGTTCGCTGATTCCGTTCGGGAAGTCAAAATTTTCCTCGATTTGGGATTCAAGATAAATAGGTGACTTGGGACACCAAAAGCCAAACCTATCCCAAGTGGCGACTCTGAAATAAATAAATAATCCCATTTCGAATAATGTCACTTTAAATGGAAAATTTCTTTTATACATTATCCTTCGGGGTAGGTGTGTAAAAAAGAGGTGTGACCGCTCTGGAAACTCTGGTGGAGATACGAACCTAGAATTTCGATTCAGGGTTCAAGAATTCGAGCTTAGTATAATTGTTATATTTGGCTTTGTCTGATTTTTCTACATATTCCATACTATACGTGCTAAATGTTTTACCATTGGGATATTTGTTGAATTGTATATATAAACAGTTACGAATTCCTTCCTCTCTCCGAGTCTTCTACATCATGGAGAAGGGTGTACTTCATGTATCTTCTCTTTTTTTTAGATCATTTCCCATTTAGAACGAGGTTTGGATAAGTTGCTAAGCCGGTGGAACTTCTGTATCCCCGGTACGCTGCCTCCCCCTCCGCTCGAGTTGTTCGCTCGGGTAAGCCAGGTTTAGACCAATAAACCCAGGGTTTAAACCTAGAAGAACAAAACCTCATGCCGGATCCCTAGTAGGAACGTTTGTTTGCATCATGTGCATTTGACTTAGGGGACTCAACACAGGGGTTGGGTCCGTCTAAGACAGGTGACCTGAAATGAAAAAGACCATCTTGATGCATCTTACATGCTACTTGCGCATTTATTTGCTCGGCTTTGCACGTTGACCGGCTTCTTATTGAGAAAAATAGCAGTGTTAGGACTAAGTGAGGGTAACCACTTGTTTTGAGAAACCAATGCCTAAATAGTACCGAAATGTTGCCGGATTTTTGAAAAAATTAAAAAGAAAAATATTTGACAAAAAAGAAAGGATTGTTGTTCAAAAAAAATATATTTGGTTTTGACAAATCCGCCCGAACTACGCTGGTTTGATTCTTACCAGATGTGAGATACGTAGGCAACCCTCATCGGGTCCAACCTCCCTTTTGCAAAAATACCCAAAAAATGTTAAAATTTTAATTTTCATCATAAATAAGTCGGGTGATGCCATTCTTGTTTAAAATAAGCCGAATGTCCCCAAAAGGGCGCTGGAAGGCAGTTCTTGCAAGGACAGCCACCTTGAGTTATTTTTAAATAGTTTGCGAGTACAACCTTAAAATCTTCCTCCCAGAAGTGCTGAAGGGTTGTATCTGCAAAACCAAGTCCTTGTTTTTCTAAATAATTTTTTTGCAAAAATAGCCATTTTTTTAGGTCAAATAAGTCATTAAATCCCCTTTAAATAAATGTGCAGGATGAATACCACTAACATTGAACCCTTCTCAGTCCTGATTGAGATCCCTTTGAAGCTCCACATGTGGTGGAATGACTTGGGAAAAGGTAGCAGAGAAACAGTGGTCAAGGTTTTGGGTGGTCTCATTGGATTGTTGAACATCAAACCAAGAACGGATATTATTTTGGCACTGATACCATTATGGGACTCAACTCGTAATGTATTCCGGTTCTCGGACTTTGAGCTTACACCCACACTGAAGGAGATTGCGGGATATGCGGGTCTCAATGGGAACCTCAAGAGTAGATACCCATTCGCACCGAGACCGATAACCCTCCACAGATTCTTGGACTTGTTGAGCATTAGTCGGAACATTCAAGATAAGCATCTAGCAGAAGGGTATTGCACACTGCATTTCTTATACCACCGATATGGCAACCCGAAAGGTTTTAAGGAGCCCAACACCGGTTTGACACATGCCGGAAACAAAGACAAATGGGAGGCCCGGCGAGGGTTGGCTTTCATGGTAGCTTTTCTGGGGGGTCGTGATTTGTCCACGAAAAGACGGTCACATAGACATTGGCCTTGTAGGAATGTTGGATGTTGCCATAAATAAATCTAAAAGCATGGTGGTTCCCTGATTGAGGCAGAAATGTATCGAGCTTTGACCATGTGCCGAGAGGGGGTAAAATTCTTTCAAGGTTGCTACAGCTATGGATACAGGAACACCTTTGTCATCGCACGAGGTATATGAAATATGGTCTAACTGGGCTAAGTTGTATTGTAGAATTTGGAACCCGGGTAACAAGTATTGAGTTCCCCGAGGGCACCGAGGCTTGGTTGTCATGCTTGAGATATTTGACCTCGGATAAAGTTGAATGAGCTTTTGTATGGCTTCTCGCTACTGAAGCTGTGTACACATCGGCAGAAGTACCTTATATTCTTTTGATGGGAATTCAAAGCATCCAACCCTACGCTTCCTACCGAGTCCTGCAGCAACTAGAAAGATTCCAAACTATTCACAATGACGAAGACCTGAGTGGGCAAATCAATTAGTTAGGCCCAAAAGATGCATTTCCGGAAGGAAAAATCCGACAAATATGGAATGAGTGCAGGTTCCTTGAGCCTGAAACTATAGTACAGGATCAGGCCAGAAGCGAAGTGGACCCCAAATACTTGGTCTGGTTTGGCAAAAGATTTCAAATTCCCGAGAGACCCGCCAAAAGGCCACATGTACAACAATTCACTGATATGGCCAAGGTGCAATGGGATTGGTTAGCCAAAGAAAAGGAGTACAGGGCCCGAATAGGAGAATTGGAAAAGCAAGTTCAGGAACTTCGGTTTGAAAACAGCTTGCAAGCCGCAGCCGAGGAAGGTGACAAAAAGAAACTGACCTAAGAGAATGATGCTATCAAGGCTCAAATCCAACAAATGAAAATAGTCGCTAAAAATCAAGAAAGAAGCCGGTCCGATGAGAGGTTGATAAAAGGGCTGAAGAAGAAAGTCTTGGAACGCCAGGAAGAATTGGAGAAATCTGAATGGAACATAGCAAAAATCTGAGCACAAGGCAGAGAAGACGGAGGAAAGAGCACAATTTGTGCAACAACTGAAAAGAAATTATGAGAGAACCATTTCTAATATGAAAAGAAAAATGAACACCCTTTAAGATAAGGCGGCCCAACAGGACAAAGAATTTCAGGCTGAAAGGGAACAATGCTATAGGCTAATCTCCGAGATGGAGAAGGAAACAAAACTGTTGCAAGACCATCACTTCCACGACTCCCAGGTGTTAGAGGCTCACAACCAGCAAATACACCGACTACTCCATGAAAAGGCCGGATATGGGAAAGAATTAGAGGCATTGCAAATTATATTGTCATGAAATGTCAAGTCGGTGAAAGAATGGGTCGTACCACTTTCTTTACTATAGTGATGATATTTTTTCGTCAGGTTATGAATGATTTGGAGCAGTTACAAAAGGGTCTTGCACGTCGGCCCACGGCAATGCCGAATGATGCTCTACGGGCCCCAGGATTTGAAGCTTTGATGTATTCCTAGTTATCAAGTCTGTATTTTGTCATTTCGAGTCTGTTTTGTAATTTTCTTTTGTAAGAAAAACAAATAGTCTAGTATCTATATAATCAGAGTTTTATTAATGAAAAATTGAAAATCTCAAAAATTATTTCCTTATTTTTGAATTTATTTGCAAGAACTACGCTTGGTCTGATTCATGCGGGGTCATGATACGTAGGCAATCTCCATAAGATTCGACTGTAACCCTAAGAAAAAAAAGAGAGAGAGAAAAAAAATAAGGGAAGGAAATAACGGAAAACATAATGGAAAATAAACAAAAAAGAGAAAGTACAGAAAGAAAAACAAAGAGAAAAGAAAATCAAAATGAGAGAAAACTAAAAAGCAAAAGCAAAGAAGCAGAAATCAAAAGAAAAGAAACGGGAAGAAAAGCTGAGATGACGCATGCAACCGTGGCAAACATGTAGATACTCATTTTACTATATAGGTGCATCACACCCCAATGTGTGGTTGCCTATCTGTTACTTGTTTCAAACTAATCATTGTTGCTGTCGGTTCCAGCTTAGGCATTTAGAAACGGTGGTTGGTTTGTGGTAAGCTGGCATCACATCGATATTTCACCAAATCAAAAGGAAGTACAGAGATGTCATCTGAAATGACTCTGCCACTAGTTCTTATTACTGAAGACAGCCCCATCTCAGAGATCCCGCCCTCCGAGTATTCCACACCAGAAGAGAACCGGATATTACATCTCCGAGTGATGGAAATGTGGGGCGCATGGACCAATGGCAGGGAACCTCCAAGTGCTATCCCGGGCTTTCCTGAACTGTTCCCGAGAACTGGGGGTACTTCTAACATCCCTATCAGTCACACGAATACTAAGTCTGCTCACTTCATCGGAACACCTTCTGAGGCACGCCCCCAGGTGTTCACATCAGGAGCATCTCCTAATATTTTTACTGCTCCGCCATGCTCCACCATGCTCCGCCACCATACAACCTTCACTACCAAGGCCCTTTTTTGATCCCTCGGCCTTCACCTTCAAAAATCCCATATTTCAAGCAGATCCTCCTCAATATCTCACATACACTTACTCCCAACCACCCCCATTTGAGCTTACACCAGGGCAAGATAAAACTCCCAAAGTTATTGAACAAGATGAGATGGAGAAAAGAATGAGGAGCCTTGAGCAGAGTTTAAAGAATATACAAGGCTTAAGTGGGCAGAAAAGTGTTTCTTATACAGATCTATGCATGTTCCCTCATGTGCACTTGCCCTCGGTGTTTAAAATGCCAAAGTTCGAAAAGTGTGATGGGTATGGCGATCCCATCGCTCACTTGAAAAAGTATTGTAATCAGCTACGTGGGGCCGGCGGAAAAAAAGAGTTGTTGATGGCTTACTTTGGAGAGAGCTTAGTAGGCATTGCCTCAGAATGGTACATGGACCAATACGTCTCACGATGGCACATTTGGGACGATCTTGCCTGAGATTTTGTAAGGCAGTTTCAATACAACATCGACATCGCACCGGACCAGAACTCCTTAGCAAATTTGAAGAAGAAGCCCTCGGAAAGCTTTAGAAAATATGCTATAAAGTGGCGCGAACAAGCATCGAGGGTGAAACCTCCTATGAATGAAATAGAAATGGTCACTGTCTTCCTCCAAGCCCAGGAAACAGATTATTTCCAGAACATGATGTCGGCCATAGGCAAACCTTTTGTAAAGGCAACTAAAATCGGGGAAATAGTAGAAAATGGTTTGAAAACGGGCAGGATTTTGAGTCAATCGGCCATCAGAGCAACCTCCCAAGCTATTCAAGGCGGGTCTGGAGGAATGGCCAAAGGGAAAAAGAAAGAGGAAACAGTTATGGAAGCATCAGGGGCAAGAAGATACCGGGCTCCTAGAATTGTATTTTCCTAAAAGAACCCCTCAACACTACTATCATTATTCTGATATGGCTTATGCTCCCCCACCTTATGCGGTCATGAAAGCTGAACCCTTTGCCCGACCACAGCCGCATGCCAACAGAAATTCACCCCCATTTCTAAGAAATCAACCTCCTCACCAGAACCACTATAATCCTCGAACTCCGTAGAATAACTTCCGTCCTCGGGAACCACCCAGAAGACCAAACATTACACCAATCGGCGAATCCTACTCCAGTCTGTTCCCGAAGCTTGTTCAGATGAATTTGCTGCAACCCATACCCTAAAATAGGAAAAACCCTAAATCACCATCCTATCAGCGGGGCGTCCAATGTGCTTATCACTCAGGAGATTAGGGGAATAGTACAGACTACTGTTAGACGTTCAAAAAAGCCATGAAATACTTGATAGAACAGGAAAAGATAGTGCTGAGGGACGAGGAGGTCCCAAATGTGACAAACAATCCTTTGCTAGCTCACAATAATGGACCTGTGATTGGAATGATCTGCGAGGATAAAGAGTTCGGTCCGGCCTTAAAAGCCATCATTGCTATTGCCGACGTAGAAAGAAAGCCAAAAGTGGACCCAAAGCAAGATAAAAGGGATAAGAAAAACAAAGTCATCAAGGCAAAGCAGGAAAAGAAAATTGAAGCCAAAACAGAAGCGATACCTCCCAAGGATGATATTCTCTATATCCCACGAGGCCGTTAAGAAAAGAAGCTGATTGTGAACCCTACAAAGAAATTAGAAATGAAAAAGGGAACGTAGGTGTATGTACCCAAGCAAGCCTATGTGGTGCGGGGGACAATCAAACCACCTCGACTGAGTGAGCCAGCGGTTATTAGACTCGTACCACAGAAGCCTGTGACCAACCCTGCGGTAGTACCATGGAACTACCATCAGACGGTGGTTACAAATAAAGGGAAAGAAATTTTGCGAGGGATTCCAGAAAATGTTCTCGCCGAAAAGTACTCAAATATAGAGGAGGTAAACAATGCTACAAAAAGGCGTTTCCCTCCTAAGAAACCCATCAGTGCTGAGGAAGCAGAAGTCTTCTTTCAAAAGATGAAAATGGTTGACTATGAGATGGTCGATCAGTTGCGAAAATGTCATGAACAAATGTCTTTACTGTCATTACAATTATAATCTCCTGAGCATCAGAAAATGTTGATGAAAACTCTGAATGAAGCCTATGTGCTGGTCGAAACTTTGGTAGAACAACTTGAAAGAATGGCGGAAAGATTCGTTGCCGTTAATCAAATCTCTTTCAGCAAAAATGACTTGCCGCCAGAGGGAGCTTCTCACAACAAGGCCTTGCACTTAACTGTCGAGTGTGAGGGATATTATGTTAAGCGAGTCATGGTAGATGGGGTCTCGGGTTTTGATATTTGCCCATTCTCCACACTGCAACATATGGAAATCGTAACCAAAAGAATTTGTCCCAACAATGTCTTTGTGAGAGCCTTTGATGGCATGAAAAGAGACACCATTGGGGAAATCGACCTAATCGTG
The DNA here is from genome assembly GCA_026770625.1 of Nicotiana glauca. NCBI lineage: Eukaryota > Viridiplantae > Streptophyta > Magnoliopsida > Solanales > Solanaceae > Nicotiana > Nicotiana glauca. Next base: position 117,293 of record MU744134.1, on the reverse strand, counting down.
ACCATCGGACCGGTGGATTTCGATGTGACTTTACAGGTGCTGGATATGGATACATCTTATAATTTTCTTCTGGGAAGGCCTTGGATCCATGCCGCTGGAGATGTGCCTTCTACCTTCCACCAAATGGTAAAATTCGAATATGAGTATCAGGAAATCGTGGTCCATGGAGAAGATGAACAGTTGATTTATCGAGACCCATCTGTCATATGCTTAGAAGCCAGGGAAGGTCGTGAGCACATAGTCTATCAAGCATTTAAAATTGTGGTGGCGGATCAGCATGAAGAAGGAAACCCTTGCCCTCAACCTTTCTTATCCAATGCCTCGATCATGGTGGCAAAAGAGATGATCAGACATGGTTTCAACTCGGGAAAAGGCCTTGGAAAGTCTCTGCAAGGCATATTGGAGCTGGTGACTTTGCCTACGACTGAAAAGTTCTTCGGGATAGGCTTCCACCCTACCCCAGATGATGTAAAATGGACAGATGAGAGAAAGAAGGAAGGATGGATCTTCCCATAACCATTGCCGCATCTGTATGAGACCTTTGTCAAACCTAAGTACAGTGAAGAGGAAGACGATGAGGTTTTCACAACCGAAGAAATTGAAGAGATATGTGGGGCAATAAGAAAAGTACTCTACAAAACCCACATGGTTCAGCCAGGAGAGGGCACTAGCACCGCTGAGGTGCTGTACATGGGACCAAGTGCCAAGCTTCAAAATTGGAAGGCTACACCATTTCCGATCAGGCGGGAGTCCCGGTAGACCTGTCCTGCTACTTTTTCTGCATCCCGATTTATTCCAGGGTGTAACTCAGATGTTTCGTTTAGTTTCTTGTCTTTAAATTCCCAATGTAATCCTGTTATCTTCCCAAATTCCAAGAAATGAAATCAATATTTCATCGTTCATTTTTCTCCTTATTTTTCCTGATTCTTTTTATTTTTCTTCTTTTATTTCTTCTTTTCAGTTATAATAATGCGGCTTTAAATAACATGACATGCTTTCGGACTTCATGCCCAGATCCAAACACGCTGTCTAATTGTGAAATAATGAACCAAGAACGGGAATATGATGAAGAATAGGCTTTTAGGGAAATAAATTGAGAACTGGAACAATTTGAGAATAAACCTAAGCCAAATTTGAATGATACTGAGCCGGTTAACTTTGGAACTTCTGAGGAAATTTGGGAAACCAAAATAAGCATTCACACAGATAAGAAAACCCGAGATGCAATAATCCAACTCCTGTTTGAGTTTAAAGATGTGGTTTCTTGGTCGTATGACGACATGCCACGGATGAGTGTTGATTTAGTGGTGCATAAGTTGCCAACTTACCCCGATTGCCCTCCGGTCCAGCAAAAACAAAGAAAGTTTAAAACTGACATCAGCAATAAAATCAAAGAAGAGATTACGAAATAGTTGAAAGCAGGGGTAATCCGAATAGTTCGGTACACTACATGGTTGGCTAATGTAGTCCCAGTTCCAAAAAAGGATGGGAAGACCCAGGTGTGTGTGGACTACAGAGATTTGAACAAAGCAAGTCCCAAAGACAATTTTCCTTTGCCCAACATCCACATCCTTGTTGATAATTGCGCCAAACATGACATATCGTCCTTCGTGGATTGCTACGCAGGATATCACCAGGTGTTGATGGATGAGGAAGATGCCGAGAAGACATCCTTCACTATACCCTGGGGTACCTACTGTTATCGGGTTATGCCATTTGGTCTGAAGAATGCCGGACCAACCTATATGAGGGCCATGACCGCCATTTTCCACGATATGATACATCAGGAGATAGAAGTATATGTGGACAACGTAATCATTACGTCCAGAACCCAGGACGATCATGTTCGAGACTTGAGGAAATTTTTCGAGCGGTTGCACAAGTATGATTTGAAGCTGAATCCGGCTAAATGTGCATTCGGAGTCCCGTCAGGCAAACTCCTGGGCTTCATAGTCAGTAGGAGAGCTATCGAGTTAGATCCAACAAAGATAAAGTGTATTCGAGATCTACCTCCTCCGAGAACTAAGAAAGACGTGATGATCTTATTGGGCAGGTTAAACTATATCAGTCGGTTCATTGCTCAACTGACTACCACATGTGATCCCATACTCAAACTGTTGAAGAAAGATGCAACAATCAAATGGACAGCTGAATGTCAAGAGGCTTTCGACAAGATCAAAGAATATTTGTCAAATCCGCCAGTCTTGGTCCCACCAGAGCCAGGGAGACCTCTTTTCTTGTATTTCACAGTATTGGAAAATTCTTTCGGCTGTGTCCTCGGGAAGCACGATGTAACTGGAAAGAAAGAGCAGGCAATCTATTACCTAAGCAAGAAGTTCACCAGTTATGAAGATAAATACACTCTATTGGAGAGAACGTGTTATGCTTTAACATGGGTCCCCCAGAAGCTGGGACATTATCTTCAAGCCCACACTACCTACCTCATAACCAGGTGCGGTCCTTTGAAGTACATATTCCAGAAACTGATGCCCACTGGAAGATTAGCAAAATGGCAAATCTTGCTTACTGAATTTGACATATTCTATGTCACTCGCACGTCAACGAAAGTTCATGCATTGGCAGATCATTTGGCTGAAAACCCGGTTGACGAGGAATACCAACCGTTGAGCACATACTTCCCAAATGAGGATGTAAATTCAATAGAAGCAATTTCGGAGGACACTCGTGCTTGGAAATGTTCTTTGATGGAGCAGTAAATGCTAGATGTGTAGGAATTGGGACAATCTGATCTCGCCCACATGGCCCGGCTTCGGTTCTTTTGCACGAATAATACTGCTGATTATGAAGCATGCATCATGGGCATGAACATGGCAATCGACCAAGACGTCGAAGAGTTATTAATCATGGGGGATTCTGATCTGATTATGCGACAAGCCTAGGGAGAGTGGCAGACTCAAGATGTTAAGCTAATTCCCTATCGGCAACATGTGGAAGATCTCAGTAAGCAGTTCAAGTCGATAGAATTCAGGTACATCCCTCGGTGTCACAATGAATTAGCTGATGCACTTGCCACTCTGGCTTCGATGTTGCCCTATCTAGGCAATGCCCATATTGATCGTTTGGAGATCCAAATCAAGGAAAAACATGGTTATTGTAACACGGTTGAGGCGGAGCCAACTATCCAGCCATGGTGCCATGACATTAAAAGGTTTTTGAAAATGCAAGAATACCCTGAGCAAGCTACCGGAGATCAAAAGAGAACCATCAGATGGCATGCGAGTGGTTTCTTTTTGAGTGGTGATGTCCTGTATAAGAGAACCCCGGACCTCAGTTTGTCGAGATGTGTTGACGCCGATGAAGCCAGAAGAATTATGCACGAAGTACACGTAGGAGTGTGCGGACCTCATATGAATGGGTATGTTTTGGCAAAGAAAATCCTTCGAGCAGGATATTATTGGATAAGCATGGAAAAAGACTGTTTCAGCTTTATCCGAAAATGCCATCAGTGTCAGGTGCACGGTGATTTGATTCATGCACTACCAACTTAACTGCATCTTATGTCAGCACCCGGCCATTCATTGCTTAGGGCATGGACATCATTGGGCCAATCGAGCCAAAAGCCTCAAACGGACATAGATTCATACTGGTTGATATTGACTACTTCACAAAGTGGATTGAAGCCATCACTCTTAAGTCTGTTACTAAGAAAGCTGTGGTAGATTTTGTTTACTCTAATCTTATTTTCCACTTTGGCATTCCTGCAACTATCATGCCAACCTGAATAGCCATTTGATGGGAGAGGTATGCGAACAATTCAAGATAACGCATAGAAACTCTACTCCCTATCGGCCCAAAGCCAATGGTGCTGTTGAAGTAGCCAAAAAGAACATCAAGAAGATTTTGAGAAAGATGATTCAAACCTACAGGCAATGGCATGAAAAGCTGCCTTTTCATTACTTGGATATCGCACCACAGTGCGTACATCGGTCGGAGCAACCCCGTACTTTTTGGTCTATGGAACTGAGGTTGTTATACCTGTAGAGGTAGAAATTCCTTCACTCCGAATAATTGTTGAAGCAGAAATTTAGGATAGTGAATGGGTCAAGACTCAGCTGGAGCAGTTATCATTAATTGATGAAAAACAAATGGCCGCAATTTGTCATGGGCAGTGGTACCAACAAAGTATGGCCCGCGCTTATAACAAGAAAGTGTGTCCCAGGAATTTTGAAGTGGGACAACTCGTGTTAAGACGTATTCTTCCTCATCACCAGGAAGCAAAAGGAAAATTCGCTCCTAATTGGAAGAGTCCATATATAATTCTGAAAATATTGCCAATAGGAGCACTATATATGAGAGACATCGAAGGAAATAATCCTGAAGCAGCAGTCAATGCAGATGTAGTAAAAAGGTACTATGTCTAGGCCTCCTGTGGTGATGGTTTTTGTGTAATTGAGATGACGAAGGATTTCCTTCCTGCTACCCAAACACTATCAATCTTTATGAGTCGGTTACTCTTCTTTAGTCATCCTTTTTGTAACCCGGAAGTTCCATCGAAAAAAGAAGAAGAAAAAGAAAAGAAAAAAAGAAAAAAAAAAGAAAAATAGAAGGAAAAGAAAAAGAAAAAAAGAAGAAAAGAAAAGAAAAGAAAAACAAAACAAAAAAAAAGTAAAATTATTTGCCTGAACTACGTTTGACTTGATTCCGAAAGGATACGTAGGCAGCCTCTCTCTGGAGTTCAGTCAGATCCCAATTCCCCCCAAAAGTTGAAACTGGGGCAGATGATATGTTGGTTTAGCTATGAATCCGCCAAAATGGTTCCAAAGTTGTACTTCCATCCAAAATTCTTTAACCCAAAACCTTGTCCAAGTCCTTCTGATCAATTGGCAGAGGCATGGGAATTGAAAACAACATTGTTGGAATTTGATTGAGAGAAATAAAATGAGAGACTCTTATCAGTGAAAACCTTCGGGCACCATAAGGCGACGGTGAGCAGAGAATTTGAAACTGAGAGAGTCCGTTTGGTGAAAACTCGTAAAGAGCATTATCGGGCAACAGTGAGAAGAGAAATGAGAGAGGTTGATTGGCAAAAACCCGCAAAGGGCGCTGTCAGCTGAAAAGAAGACATCTCATCACTAAAAGAGTCTTGGCAAGGTTCCCTAGCTTTGAAATACGGATCAATGGGTTCACGAGAAGCTGGAAAGTTTGTGCGGGTCGGGCATCCAGTCCAAGAAGCATGTCATGTTCACTTGAAGCCAGCATGCACCCCCAGATAAGTCCTTCTTTTCCCCCAAAAGGGACGCCTTTCTTTAAACTCATATGCTTGCCTTTTGTATACTTCTTCTTTGAATCCCTTTCGGTTTAACTCTTATTTCGGGCTATTACAAAGAAATGGTGGCAGGACTGGTTTTATAGGGCTTCGCCTAGCAAAAGATAAAGAAAATACCCAACCTCAGCGGGTGCGTCAGACCAATCCCGACTGGCCATGGTGGTTTATGCTTTCAAAGCAAAGACATTGGAAAGGAAAGAAAGTCAAAGAAAAAGGTCCTAAGAGCAGAATAAAGTGAAAAGCCAGAGCCCACATGGGTGAGTCATCATGAAGTCCTAAAAGTTGAGTCCTATCGGTTTGAAAAAAGATTCATCCTCAAGGCCAACAAGCAGCAATGTTCTCAATGGAAATTGGGTCGGGATCAAACAACTGAGATGGTCAAGACCACAAAACCAACCACCGTTTCAAACTAACAAATTGTTCTTTGTTGAAAGTTAAGACAGGTGTAATTAAAAGCAACCATGCAAGAAGCACGTGCAACCCAAAAGAGAAAAGAAATGCGCAAGCGCTGAAACAACTTTGCAATAGGGAATCGGCCGAAAAGGAAGTTTCTCCCCAAATTCTTTCATGCGTTTTGTTAAATAAAAAGGAAAAAATAAGAAGAAACAAAGAAGAAAAAGAAGTGAAAATGAAAATCCTAAAAGAAAAAAAATCATGGTGGCATAGGGCCCCATTCCATAGATATCCCGGCATAACCCACGGACCTCCCTGGCATAACCCAAGGAGCCTTTTTCTTTCCATCCCGGCATAACCCGTGGATCTCCCTGGCATAACCCAAGGAGCCTTTTTCTTTCCATCCCGGCATAACCCGTGGATCTCCCTGGCATAACCCAAGGAGCTTTTTTCTTTCCGTCCCAGCATAACCCGTGGATCTCCCTGGCATAACCCAAGGATCTTTTTTTCTTTCCGTCCCGGCATAACCCGTGGATCTCCCTGGCATAACCCAAGGAGCTTTTTTCTTTCCGTCCCGGCATAACCCGTGGATCTCCCTAGCATAACCCAAGGAGCTTTTTTATTTCCATCCAGGCATAACCCGTGGATCTCCCTGGCATAAACCAAGGAGCCTTTTTCTTTCCATCCCGGCATAACCCGTGGACCTCCTTGGCATAACCCAAGGATATTTTTTCTTTCCAACCCAGCATAACCCGCGGATCTCCCTGGCATAACCCAAGGAGCTTTTTTCTTTCCATCCCCGCATAACCCATGGATCTCCCTAGCATAACCCAAGGAGCTTTTCTCTTTCAATCCTGGCATAACCCGTGGATCTTCCTGGCATAACCCAATGAGCCTATTCTTTCAATCCCGACATAACTCGTGGATCTCTCTAGAATAACTCAAGGATCCTTTTTTTTAATCCTGGCACAATTCGTGTATCTCCCTGGCATAACCCAAGGAGCCTTTCTCTTTCAATCAAGGCATAACCCGTGGAACTCCCTGGCATAACCCAACGAGCCTTTTTCTTTCAATCCCGGCATAACCCGTGGACCTCCCTGGCATAACCCAATGAGACTTTTTCTTTCAATCTCGGCATAACCCGCGGATCTCCATGGCATAACCAAGGAGGCTTTTTTTTAAATCTCGGCATAACCCGTGGATCTCCCCGGCATAACCAGAGGACTTTTTTCTTTTCCGGCATAGCCTGGTAATCCTCCCAATCTAAGACTTTATTCCCAAGGATACACAATTCTTATTTGATCACTTAGATATGTGTCATAACTAACTCACGAGATTTTCCTAGTGAAAACTGGGGCAGAAAAATTTTGTTCGTTTGTTTCTTTTGTTGTCCTGAGCAGGTTAGACCTCGAGACACAGGGTGCGAGACAACCGATGGAATGAGTTTCAATCCAGAATAAAGAAAAGAAGAAAAGAACAAAAATAAATGAACTCAAATGTTGACCCAACGCTGCAAAAAGAAACAGTACCTAAACTTACGAGCATCAAGATTCAGATCATAGTCCACAGAAAAATCAGCTAAGACTCAAGATCAAACTTCAAGAGATTTATAGATAGGAATCTTGTAACTCATAGTTGATAGGCATAGCTAGCTTAGATTTGATTTTCCTTTTGGTATAATAAAGAGGTCAGCAAGCAGTAGCAGCAGCAGCAACAGTGAAATCACAGCTTCTGGTAGCCCAACTACCAACCCTTCCAGAACTACACTGACCTGATTCCTTTATAGCCAAGGATATGTAGGCAACCTTTGAAGCAGGGTTCGGTCAGACAGTTTTCAAAAATGCTTCTCATGGAGTGCCAAGCAGGCAAAAATCTCTCATCATTGCTCATTTATCTTTGCCCGGAGACACGAAGCAAAGAAGGGCAGCTGTGAGCATATGATTTTTGCCTCGTTTAATTGCTCCTATAAAATTCATTAGAATTTTTTGAATTTTAGGGGATTATTTGTATGATTTTGTATTTTGTTTGCATTTTTGTGTGTGCATTATTAATCGATATAATTCGTAAAAAATACAAAAATTATACGCTTGCATTTAGGATCTCATTTCAGTATTTTTACTAGTCAATTAGCATTACAAAAATGGAGAAAATAACAAAAATAGTTCTTCTTACATTACAAAAATCAGGATTTTGTTATTTTGTATCCAACAAAATCAAAATAAAAATAAAATAAATAATATTGAATAAAAGGAATTGAAAAGAAAAGAAGTAAAAGGATTGAAAGGTTGTATTATGTAATTTGGGCCAATTCCAACACCGGCCCAAAACTCCTCCCCTATACCCACGCCAAGTCCAAGCCCAAAACCCACCCGATTCGATCCAGTACCATAATAAAAGAAACGACTTCGTTTTAATTGCATAAGATCTGAACAGTCGATGTTACTTGATCCAACGGACGGGAATCCCCCATGCATTAATATATAAATGTCCTAACAACTATCATCCCCCCTCAGACCCCCTACCTATCGTATCTTTCACTTTATCCCTAGAGATAGAACCCCACCACCCTCCGCTGTCCGCCGCCGACCAGAAATCGCCTCCATCGGCGGCGTGTCTCCAACAGCCCCCAAATTTACATCCCTACACCATCTCAACCTCTTGATTACAAATCCATGACTAGTTTCTCTCAAATCCCAACCAAAACCCTCGAATCAGTGAAACCCTAGCCGCCGCCACCGCCGTAAACGGCTGCAACACCACCCTTTTGCCACCAAATTCACACCATATACTCTTCTTACCCTCCTCAACCTAAATGCCAAACCAATTCTCCCTAAACCTAACTGAAACTGTCAGAATTTTAGATCTAGGGTGTTATAAAAGATTGGTTGATTTTTAAGGACTACCAAGTGTCTATTTGAGTTCCTAAATAAAATTATATGTTTGTTCTTACCAAGAACAAACATATAATATTATTTGGGGATTCAATTTAGATTCAATCGGCTAGAATATCAAATTAGTAAGTCCTTCTTCCTAGTTTGATTATTTCTTTGTTTTCGATTAATCTTTATGCTTGTTCATGATTGATTTTGTTCTTGTGACTGCTTTTAATTTTTTTTTTATTAGTTTAATTTTTGTTTTGATTTGGTTTATAGTTAGTCTTGTTTTTGTGATTTCTGATTGTAGTTTAATTTTGTTTCGATGTGTGCTTCTGTTTCAATTTTGTTTTGTTTCTATTAGTATAGGTTCTAATTTTCTTTTATTCTTTAGGCAATCCTATTGAATCGGTGTTTGATTTATAATTTTTTTTTTAGTGTTTAGTTTAAGCAATAATCTTTTTTTTGTTGCTATATCAGTTTAATTTAGATTTTTTTTGTCTTAGCCTTAGGACATTAGTGTCAATCAGAACTATTTTCTAATTTTCATTGATTAATTTGATTGTTAGGATTTCTATTAGTTTTAGTTGTTTGGATATAGCTGAATTAGAATTGTTTGTTTTAACTATAATTGAATTATAACTAGGGTAAAAGGGACTAGGGTTTAGTAATTATAAGATAGTAATTTCATATTAAATGAAGGGTAGTATAGGCATTCCTAAGTAGAGAATAATGATGTAGTTGAAACTATAACCTCCTAGAATCTTCTAGAAGAGGGCTTTAGTTGAAATATCAGCAACTTAGTGCAGTAACTTGGCCAACAAGCTAATACTTTAGGGATTAATTAGTAAAAACTAAAAAATAAAAGAGGGACTAAAGGTGTAAAACTGAAATCTCAGAGAACCCTTAATTTTGCCTATAAAAAGCAGTCCCTACTGCCTTGTTTTAAAAGTTGGCGTCTAAAAAATTTCTCACAAAATTTCCACAAGTTTGAAGAGCTGGAAATTTTGAAATTCAAATTCAAAAAAAATATCAAAAACTAAAATCTGAGATTAGAGAGCTCCTACTAGATCTAGATCTCCTAAAAATAAAAATAACACAAAAATACTATTCCATTGAAGTTTTCTTAGATTAGTTTCAAGTTTCAGCTGTTAATTTGAATTCCTAGCTTAGATAGAGATGTGTTTCTGGTTGCTGAAGTTGCAGAAGTTGTCCTGGGTTTAATTTCATGTTTGTTGGGTTCTATCGAGTCTATTTTGGATATTCTGTTGGGGATGTTCCTGCTTAATGCATTCCTGTGCTTTGTGATGCTGTTTTGGATTCAAAATTAATCATGTGCTGTTGATTTCACTGCCGATTCTATTTGCTACTGCTGATTCCTTCTTCATTTACCTTACTTCGATTCCAGGTACAATTTCCTTAACCCAGGTGATTTGGAAATTTGAAGCAATATGTATGAACCACCTTTGGAATTAAATGATGAAGAAGTACTTGGTGTTTCACTTAAATTTTTCCTATAGTCGTTACTAGCTTTAATACTTAGCTGTAACATTCATTTGAACAAGTACCTACTGGTATTAATTAGGACTATTTGTATAATTAAGACTGTTTGAACTGTTTTAGACTGCTTTTGGACTGTTTTGAATTTCAGTATGATGAAGTGTAGTGTTTATTGATAGTAAATTCAATTTGGTTAAAGTTGATTCTTTAAGTCTTCATGTTTTTAATTAGATAGCAGATATAATATGAGCGTGCATAATCATAATTCATATAGATAAGTCTGATAGTTTAGATGTTAGGTTTATACATGAGTGTCAGCATGTTGATTCAAAGAAAAAATGAGAAAATCATATTTCAATAAAATAGGATCCCTGAATTTGATGTTAAGCATTTCAGTTTTGCCATTAAAATTCGAGGTGTATATTCGTCCTTTGGACATGTTTGAACGTTAAACTAGCAAAAAATAGGTTTTAACAAAATGATTTTGAAATGGTTGTAGCATTGTAATTTGTTAAATTCAATCGTTGATCCATGATAAGCCTTACCCGGTTTAGTCTAAATCTGCATTTAACTTTGGACTTTGTTTCTGGGCCCAAACTCAACCGTTGACTTAATAGAAATTCAAGTCCCTTTTGGATTAAGTCAAATGTGGCCTTAAATGAATAATTAGAGGCCCAAATAATCTTAGTTGTTCAGTCTGCTATTCAACTAATCTCACTATACCGTAGATGGACTAAAGTCTGAAACCTTTATGCTCATATTGGGTTCGTGATTGAGGCCCAAGCTCTGAAGTAGTTGCACAAATAAAACTGAGATGGCCTGACATTTCTTGGGCTAACTTTGAAACCAAAAAACGCTGAATGCTCAAGTTCATGTTAAGGTTGTGGGATTAATTTTGTAACATGGGTCTTGGACCTTCCTAGTTAAGTAGCACCTTTGAATTAAGAGGTTTTTCCTTTTGTTCAAGTGTGGACTTGAACTTGAGGCCTAATTTCTTTGATTACTTTTGATAATAGCAATTCACAATGCTAACTAATTAAGGTACTTTTAGAGACAACATTTAATAGAAAATCGTAGCCCTTTTAAATTGGCCATTAAAATGAAAACGAGGTGTGTCGCGCCAAATAAAATGCATAAATTGCGTGGTCCTCTTTAAATACCTATATTAAAATGCTTAGAATTTGGGACGTGCCATTTAGCAAATTTTCATGGCCTCTCGCAAAGTTAATAACACGTTAGTCACTTTAGGCATGTTCATTAATAAATTTACCTTCCTAAATCCGGATGTGCATTTTATGCAACCCAAATCCAAATCCCAAAACATTGAATATGTCGAGGATCTGGGTGCATTTCATGTGACATGATCCGAAAATAAATTTTAAACGACGTTCAATTTTCTAAAATTAATTAAAACGGTAAATAATTTTAAAAATTGTACTATAGGGTGACATGTATTAAACTCAGTTTTTAGCCAATTATAATAGTTTAAGCGACCGTTCTAGAACCACGGGATCCGGAGGTGCCTAACACCTTCCCTCGAATCAACAGAATTCCTTATTCAGAATATCTGGTTCGCAGACTCTGAAATAAATAAATAATCAATTTGGGATTCAAGATAAATCGGTGGCTTGGGACACCAAAAGCCAAACCTATCCCAAGTGGTGACTCTGAAATAAATAAATAATCCAATTTCGAATAATGTCACTTTAAATGAAAAAATTCCTTTATACATTATTCTTCGGGGTAGGTGTGTAAAAAGAAGGTGTGACACTGGTTATTCATGTCGCTGGCCAAGTTGAGTCCCATGATTGAAGCCTCGTATTCTGACATATTGTTGGTGCATGGAAATTTGTGCTTTGCAGATACCAAAAAATGCTGACCTGTCCCTTTGAAATTTTGCAGCCCCACCAAAGAACATTCTCCAACCGTCGTAGGTTTCGGTGATATCTTCTACTACGAACAATATTTCTTCATTAGGAAAATACGTTTTTAGTGGTTCATATTCTCCTCCTACAGGATTTTTCGCAAGATGATTTGATAATGCCTATCCTTTGACCACCTTCTGAGTCACGCAGACAATGTCAAATTCACTCAACAATATCTGCCATTTTTCTAGTTCCCCTGTAGGCATTGGTTTCTGAAAAATGTATTTCAGGGGATCCATCCTAGATATGAGATATGTAGTGCAGGGATAGAAATAGTGCCTCAATTTTTGAGCTATCCAAGTTAGGGTACAACACGTGCATTCCAGCAAAGAATACCGTGCCTCATAGGGTGTGAACTTCTTACTCAGAAAGTATATGGCTTGTTCCTTTCTTCCACTATCGTCATATTGCCCCAAGACACAACCAAAGCTCCATATAGTACGGACAAATAGAGTAGCAGAGGCCAGCCAGGTTCCGGTGGGACCAAGACTAGTGGTGCGGATAGTTACTCCTTAATTTTATCAAAGGCTTTTTGATATTCTTCAGTCCATCTTGTTGCAGCATCTTTCTTCAACATTTTGAAAATTGGCTCACAGATCATGGTCGATTGTGCTATGAATATGCTGATGTATTTGAGATGCCCCAAGAAGCTCACCACATCTTTCTTGCTCTTCGGAGGTGGCAAATCTTGAATGGATTTGACCTTTGAATGGTCCAACTCATTGCCCCAGTAACTGACGATGAAACCTAACAATTTTCCAGTAGGGGCTTTGAAAGCACACTTTGCAGGATTCAGTTTCAAATTGTACCTTCGAAGCTGATTAAAGAATTTCCTTAAATCTGCTACATGATCTGCACTTCTTCTGGATTTGATGATGACATCATCTACGTACACCTCTATTTCTTTGTGAATCATATTATGAAAAATAGTTGTCATGGCTCTCATATAGGTGGCTCCAGCATACTTTAGGCCAAACGACATCATTTTATAACAATACACCCCCCATGGAGTGGTAAAGGCTTTTTCTCGGCATCTTCCTCATCTATCCAGATCTGATGGTATCCCGGGAAGCAATCCTCAAAGGATTAGAGTTTATGCTTGGCACAGTTGCTGATCAGTATATGTATATAGGGTAAAGGGAAATCATCTTTGGGACTTCCTTTGTTTAAATCTCGATAGTCAACACATACTCTAACTTTCCCATCCTTCTCCGGAACTGGCATGATGTTGGCCAACCAAGTAGGATATTCAACCACTCTAAGAACCTTAGCTTTGATCTGCTTGGTGATTTCCTCTTTGATATTCAAGCTCATATCAGGCTTAAACTTTCTGAGTTTTTGATTTACAGGCAGACACATTGAATTGGTAGGTAGTTTATGAGCTACGATAGACCTTCTCAACCCAGTCATATCTTCATAATAACATGCGAATACATCTTCATATTCTTTTAGGAAACGGGTGTACTCTTCTTTATCTGACGGTGACAAGTGAATATTTATGTGAGTTTCTTTGACTGTTTTAGAATCTCCCAAGTTGACTATCTCGATTTTGTCCAAATTTGACTTAGGCTTATTCTCAAAATTTTCTAATTCACTAACAATTTCTTCAGGGATTATATCCTCTTCTTCTATTTCCTCCGAATCACTATCCTTACGTTGTGTTATCTCATTACATGTCATAGTCATCGATTCATCAGGATAAGTAATAATAATATTGTAGAGAAAAATGTAAAGGATAATAATAAATACTAAAATATCAATGCAATAGACAAAACCTGGAAACACTAAAACAAGTATGGCTCGATGATTCAAGCAATTATTTCAAAATAAAACAGAACATTGAAAATGTCTTAAATGCTTAAAATTATTGTTAAAAATATTTCAATCAAATTGCTAGGCTACCCAAGAACTCGACGAGCCCGATATGGTGTGGCAGTCCAATTCTTGAGAACATTTCGTTTCTCCATGGTCTGAATGGTAATGTCTTCCTCCTTTTCCTCTTCCACTATTGCATTGCAGTCTATGTCTTTATTGTCCAGAAATAGATTTCTCAGGCCAGCTAAAGCTTCATCTTCTTCAAATCCCCATATCACGTCAAATGCGATATTGGCTGTTGAAGAGGATAATAGGGACCACGCCATGGCGGCGACCAATCATCATACTCCTGCCAGGTGTATTGATACCCCAAGTCCAAAAGTTATACCGTAATGTTTTGGTTGTATTGGCTTCGTAATACCTTGGAGATTCTTGTCGAGACCTTTGGCGGGTTCATACCCTGTCCATAACAGTATTCTTTCAGTCTTATTACTCTAACACTTTCTTTCTCGATTGCATTGACGCACTCGATACGATGGTACATCTCTCCACCCAACTTCCTTCTATTCTCAACAACCAGAACGGTTTGATTGGTGTAAATGTGGTTACACCCATCTCCATAAATGATCACCTCCTGATGGTTCCATTCGAACTTCACGGCCTAGTGTAGTGAAGAAACTAAGGCTCCAGGAGCATGTATCCAAGGTCGTTGCGGATATGTCCAATACTTTAAACTCAACATCAAACCAAGTTGGACCCATCTGTAGACACATGTTTATTTCCCCGATTGTGGCCTTTTGGGATCCATCGAATGCTTTCACATTCATAGTTCCTACTCGTATCTCATGCAATCCCTTCACTCAACCTCTTCAAAGTAGTCAACAAAAAAATGTTGAGGCTTGGACCCCCGTCTATTAGGAATCTAGCTATAAATTAGTCCTTAAATTGTATTGTGATGTGCAGCGTCCTGTTGTGACTAAGTCTTTCAGGTGGCAGTTCATCTTCATGAAAAGTGATGTTGTGGCTCTCCAATACTTGCCCTACCATGTTGTCCATCTCTCCACTGTTAATGTTGTTGGGTACATAAGCCTCGTTCAATGTTTTCATTAACGCATTCCTATGTGCTTCAGAATTTTGCAGTAGTGACAAAATAGAAATCTGATAAGGGGTTTTGTTCAAATGGTCCACTACAGAGTACTCCCTTGCTTTCACCTTTCTCCAAAGATCATTTGAGAACATTTCAATGATAAGTTGTTTGTGAGCAGCTTCTTTACTTGTTCCTCCCAAATGCTCAAGTGTGTAAACCCTACTGGTCCTGGTCATGCCTTGTGCAGCACCTATTTCTTCCATTTTCCCTTTTCCTTTTCTTCTCACCTTTGCAGCATAGTCCCATGGTATCACATTGGAATTAAAGGACTGTGTAGGTGCTACAGTCACAATGAAAGATGTGGTTACTTCAACCTTAAACGGAGCTGGTGCGGCTAAGGTCGTTGTTGCATTATCCTAAAACAGAGTTGGCGTGGCTATTTCAACTTCAATTGGTGATTGAATCTGCACTATAATAGGTGTGAGAGTGACTGGAGGTACTTTGGGTTCATCCCCTTCACGAATGAGTCTAGTTGATCCTTCCAGATCCCATTCTTTATCAGTTTTGATCACATTTACCCCCTTGCCCCTGTGATCCGGGAGGAGGTTATTGCGGACATTTGGTGTAGCCTCTTTTGCTTGTACAACTTTGGTGTCAATCAATGTCTAGATCTTATACTTCAAGGTGCGACATTCATTAATAGTGTGTCCCTTCATGCCCGAGCGATAAGCACATATTTTGTTCGGATTAACCCACTATAAAGGTTTCCATAGTAACAGCAGGAATGGGGGTGACACTATCTGCAGCCTTTAGTCTTTCGTACAATTGATCGATGGGTTCAGCAATATGAGTGTATTGTTTGGGTGGTCTGCGATTAAAATTTGGTCTGGGTTTCTGGTAGCTTTGGCGGGCTGGTGTGGAGTGGTAGTATGCTGGTTGTGTGTTATAAGTATGATAGGTGGCGGCGGGTTGTTGGTATCTAGGAGGTAAAGGCTGATATGTAGGTGGAGGTATTTGGTATGTGAAAGGAGATTTTGGTCCTTGGGCTACCATCATGGCCCCTACTTCCTTCTTCTTGGATATGCCTCCTGACTGCAAGGCCTTGTTTGTAACTTGGAGTACCTCAAAGTATGTCACCATTCCACTTTTAATTCCCTCTTCTATTCTTTCTCCTAATTTGATGATGTCAGAAAATTTATGGTTTTCAATAACCATCAACTCTCATAGTATTACGGATCCTAGGCCCGGACAAAGAATTTGTTCATTTGCTCTTCCTCTAATGTTAGCCTTACTACGCAGCTTCGGATCTCCATCGAGTAGCATACTCGCGAAAAGTCTCTGTTGGTTTTTTCTTGAGATTCCTGATATAGAAGACTTCTGGTGCATTCTTTTTGTTGAATATGAACCGATCCATGAATTCTAACACCATGCTTACCCAGTTAACCCATTTTTTTGGATTTTGGCTGATATACCAAGATAGGGCGTCTCTAGTAAGGCTCCTAATGAATAACTTCATGCAGATTATTTCATCCTTACCAACCCCTACGAGCTTGTCGTAGTATGTCCTTAGATGTACCTTTGGGTCACACGTTCTATCAAATATTTTGAACTTGAGAGGTTTGTAACCCTCCGGCAGTTCTACATCCGGCTGAATACACAAATCTCATTTTTTAAACCTTCGATGCCTTTACTGTCTTCAACACCCTGGACTCGACTAGTAAGATTCTTGAGCTCCTCTGCCACATTCTTTGTGAGTAGGTCCTTCTCGGTGGATTCGGAAATTTATAAGGTTTGTTGAGGATTATGGGGTAAGGTTTCCACATATATAGGGTTGCTTTGATAGACTCCGGGAATTTGGGTAATGTGGTGGTTGTTGGTTGAGTTTTGAGGATCGGGGATAGGATGTGATGCATTCTAAGGAGTATGATAGGTAGTGGTTTGTGGATACTGGTTTGGCTGATGTTGATGTTGTGGAGGAGTTAGTACAGATGGAGGATTGGGATTTTGAGGCGGTGTGGCATATTGGTGAGCTGCGGGAGGATTTTTGGATGCTGGTTTGGTGTATTTTGGTAAGGTGCTATATTTTTGGTGTTTTGTTGGTTGATGTCGGGGATGTTCAGGGAAAGGGAGAGGTTTTCCAAGTTTCGGACTTACTCCAAATGGTCGAAGCACTCCATCATAAAACCAAGTCATTTTATGCAGGAGTGCTTTGACCATTTGGAGTTTTGACATTCTCTTCATGCGTAGCATTGTTTTTCCTGATATTTCTTGTATCATCCATTCTGGATTTTCCTTTGCTTTTAGGATCGTTCAGAGGTGGAGGACCTCTTGATTTGGTATGATATGCTGATGATGCCATTATGCAGTAATCAACCTTAGCGGATGAGAATAAACAAATAAAGAAAAGAAAAACAAAAGGTGAAAAGGTTAAAGGGGAGTATTTAAAGGATGTTTACGGTATCTAAACACATATTGCGGAATTATAAATTCGTGTCCTAATTTTGTGACCTCATTATGCCCGAGGTAGGCCTAAGCATCATATATATTTGGAGAAAATCGATGCCAGTAACTGCGTCATTTCATTAATATGATAAATAAACTGAATCTCTACCTAAACGACAATAATAATAAAGAGTAACTAATGGTATGTGCTTTATTACAACCAAATACTAAAACGAATCTAGAAAGCAAGTAAAATATAATTCCTAATTTATTTGGTCCTAGAGAGACTTTTGTCCATGCTTGGCCTTCTTTGTTCCATCGATCAAATTCCCCAGGTCGCGCCTGTCCAGCAACAGATACGCCGTTGCTAGGAGACCTCCTTCATTTCCATCCATGTTTTGACAGCCTGTAACCCTGTTTCTCATCTTCCCTTCCAGCTCCATCAACCCCTGCTCTAAGTACTCCAACCTTTCTATTGATTTAGTAGCGATTCCTTTCCATTCATTGATTGCTTCCATGTCTACTTTGTGTTGTTCCAAATGTCTGGCCTCAGATTCAAAAATCCTTTTGCGTAACCTTCTGTATTTGACTTGTGCCTCGACAAAGTCGTCCATGACCCTATT
Source organism: Nicotiana glauca (assembly GCA_026770625.1). Classification (NCBI taxonomy): domain Eukaryota; kingdom Viridiplantae; phylum Streptophyta; class Magnoliopsida; order Solanales; family Solanaceae; genus Nicotiana; species Nicotiana glauca. The sequence goes on along the minus strand of MU744134.1, from coordinate 99,348 downwards.
TCCCACATCAATCGCCCTATATCATCGACCAACCATGATGGTTAGATACACATATGGCCAGCATGGTACCGATCTGGCTCAATGGTATCCTTTTACACAATGACTTTTAGCTTCCACATGTGCTGTGCCTCGTACTTGAATGGAAAAAGCATCACCTTGGAAATATTCTTTGCAGTGAACCGTCTTGGAAACTCGGGGTATGACTTGTTTCCTCCCAGCTTGCCTCATGACTCTGATAGGAGCATAAAGATAGATACCCCATAATCCGATTAGCACTAGATGAGGAACATCTCTTTACCTAATGATGAACATGCTAGTCGGGAACCATTCGAACATCTAAGGGACCTTGTCATCAATCAAATTGCTAAAGAAGTGTACCCAGCCTACAACATTTCCTTATTATGCAAACCTATCCGGGATAAAAGTCATTCCTTTCGGGTGGTGAAAAGCTAAGTGATCATTCCATGATCGTCATGGAAATACTTGCTGGTATTGTCCCCTTTGAAGTTGTTCCAACAAACATATTTGAAATAGCAAATTACAACCCTCAAAATGTCTATACCGTTTCTTGCAGTGGTCCAAAGCTCGGTATATCTCTGCTACGATCATCTAGATAATAGTGTAGGTTTATCCCTCAATTACTTGCATTAGGGTCTTAGTAGCCATAGCTAAATGGGTGTGAATCCTTTCTCATTGCATTTTGTATACCAGCATATCCAGAAAACAGACAATGAACACAAAAATGACGCTGGGTCCAACCCAAAGAAGTAATGGCAAACTCATCATGGTAAAGGCGGTAGGATTTATTGTTCCCACAACGTTCGTAAAGGAAGTCGAAGGGTATATAAGACTTCTTCAGGCATAATAACTCATCATTCTTTCTAAAACCCATCATTTTCCAAAACCCTCGAGAAGTGCAGTTTTTGGTACTAATATACCAGGGCTATCCGAGGGAAGTCCAACAAAGCCCCCTATTTCCTCTAGAAGTAGAGTCATTTCTATATCACCAAAACGGAAAATAACCCTCTTTTCGTCCCAGAACATAGTAACGGCCTCGATCAGTACATTATTTAGCTGGATTTCTAGCAGAAAAGGTAAATTCCCAAGAACTCTTTTCACATGGTTTTTGTCACTTGGTGCGAGATTTTTCTACCAATCCAGTATCAAAGGTAGGATATACCGAACCATGCCGAACCTGGGGACCTCGTGCTTTATTTTTGCAAAATAGATAAAGTTAGCCCTTGCCCCCTCCAAATTCAGCTATTTACACGTTAATAATCAACATATTGGCATGTTTTCTCCAAATAATGCCCAAATCGTGATTGTGTCCATTGCGATTATTTAAATCCCGGCGGACTTTGGACAAGGCTTGTCTTAGTGAGTTATTGTGCGGACAACATTCTAACTCATAGTAGGTTTAGACATAATTCATGCATAGATGATTTTAGAATGGGGTTTCTTGAAGAGTCTAGACTGGTACCCTTAAAAGGACAACTTGAGAGGGAAGGGCACGGAATCGTCGATTGCACCATTGATCGACTTGTTTTGCCGCAAATAAGCCTTTACAATTTAAAGGGTGGTTTAGGAAGAGCGCGGACACTCATCAAGTGCCGCTATAGTATTAATACGCACGAGTGGAATATGATATGGAGCATGCTTTATGCAAAGATAAATAACACGTTGTCAAGTATTTTTGCATATTAAAAGCAGTAAATGCAGTATTGAATGAACGTAAAGACATAAAAGAAAGAAAAACATGGAAGAAGTTAGTTCACATAATGAAATGATTGTAATAAACAAAATAAAGGGGTAATGATCGGGAGAGACATGATATAGTAAAATTGGGAGCAAGTGAGCATGATTAGGAAATAAGGGGAAACATACGTTGTAATCAAATTAAATGAAGAGTTACATATGAGTTCATATAAAAGGAAAATAGGGAAGAGGATGCACATGTAGCAATAAAAGGGAAAATGGGAGCGGGAGATTCAAGTAATAGCAAAATAACAAAGAAATGCTTATTGGGAGAGACTAATTCATATAGATTAAGTTTGTAATGGTAAGAGCCTAAAATATCCCCAGCAGAGTCGCCATGCTGTCGCGCCCCTTTTTCTCGCGAAATCAGGTTTTGACACGTGATAACTCTTTTAAGGAAGAGCTTTTAAAAGAGAGAGAGAGTCGCCACCTAATGGATTAAGGTGCGTTAGGGCACCTATTTGCAGATAACTCTATCTAACTAGTTTGCATCACCAAAGATTGGGTAAGGGCTCGAAATTACCTTGAAGAGAAGGTGTTAGGCACTCTTTGAGGTCCATAACTGTGGGTCCCGGCCGAACTCAATTATATGAATTAGACTATGTGATCAAAAATAAGAAAACAAAAGGATTTGGAAAGTTTATTGTTAAACACAAATAATTAATTGAAAGGCAAGTTTGGGGGGGAGGGTCCTAAGTTTTTCAGCCTAAAGGATCACCCTATGCATTATAAATAGTATTTCACAACTCCTTCGAGATGGGGTGTTACTCATATTATTTAGCGGGTACAGACTATAATCTCCTATTACCCAATAACTATCTTTAAGTTGTTTACCTAAAGCACACTAGTCAATTCTAAGTTGTATCCTACGCCTACACTACTCGTCCCGTGCCTATGGTCCAAGAGGCATTTGGACCTCTATCTCAGGGTGGTTCAATACTTTAACTTAGGCAGCTTAAAAATTAAAAATACTAGGCGACATACAAAGCACTTTGGACTTTCACTTCAAAGCAAACAGGGCTCAATGTGACCCCCCGCACTTAGACATCAAATGCACGCGGGTCAGATTAACAAAGACAGTTTCTGATTTTAATAAGTTGGGGTTGTAGAAACCTATAGGCAGGATCTCTATAATTAAAACTTATTTTAGATCCTAGAGGCATGATTTCTAACAAGCAAGCATAGAGCACATTTGAACCTAAAGGAAGAACCTATAGGCTGGATTCCTACAATGATTGAGATATAACACGTTTTGAGCAAAGACAAAATACTTGTAGGCATAATTCCTAACACATGATAGCTGAACATGTTTGAACATAAAAGCATATTTTAACCAAGTAATGAACCTATAGGTAAGATTTTTACCCATTTCAGTGCAAGTATAGGGTAAAAGCCCTTTCCCCAATTCACTGATACCACAAATTATTATTACAAAAAATATTACAGACCCAGAATGAATAGAGTAAATTACAAAGTAGAATAGCTATAGGGAGCCTACAGCAGGCTCGAAAGTACACCTGTCCCGGCCAGGCCTTCATTCTCATAATTCACAACACCACAAAATACATGGTTGTAGACATAAGGCATCCAGGACTTGAGGGATTCTCTCGGTAGTCTTAAAACAAAATTGAGCATATAGAACAAACACCTCAGTGCGTCAAGGCTTCAAGAACCCAAGGCAGTGCTCATACTAGGGAGGTTAATAGAGATAATTCAGAGAAGGAATTAGGGACCAAGTCCTAGTGTGTCACAGTTCACAAGGGCCTCAAATGGACCCCGAGCAATACTCACACTAGGGAGGTCAAAGAACAGAACCTAAGTAGCCTTGGCTTTCAGTCGGCTAAGAATGGGATTTAAAGAACTTAGGCAACAAGTGGAAGAGAAAAGTCTAAGGTTGAGGGACATGAATTGAGGGATTTAAACAGACACGACCAAATTGTACATATTAGGCAAACAATTGAACAAATCACAGAATTTAAAAGCAAGTTTAATGTAAACTAAGAAACAGGTTCAACACTTAGCACAGAAGCAGTCACATGCTGAAAGAGAAGCCGATAAGAACATATTTGCAAGATTAAATAGGGTGTTATATATAGATGCACATTACCGGACAGGTTGAAGCATGGTTAGAAATTATGCTAAGTAAGAAACAAAGCAGCATTGTGACAAGACAAGTAATCACAATAGGGATAGGGCATCATGTTGGCAAAGGGACAATATTATAGACACATAACATATGCCAGAATATCTCTATAGAGATTCTGGACAGAATGGAAGGTAAACTCATGTCAAGTAGCAGATATGGGCATTCACACATGGTTATAAAGATCTAATCAGAAAAAGATGATCTAGTTTGCGCCGAAGGTCTAGCCTAACCCCTCAAAGTAACATCTAAAAACATACTGAGATAACTATTCAAAATCACAAGCAAATACTAAAGGGGTATGGGATAAAGTGAGTATCTAGCATGACATAATGATAGAAAGGCAAATTATGACTAATACTAAAATAAACATGTTCATGGGCATTCAAGATTCAATACACTAACTGAATAGGCCCTAAAGAAGATTCAAATTATCCAATTAGGCATCGATAGTCTCAGAACTAGTAGCATTAACAGTGATTAAATGCAGAAGTTAAACAGAGTGATGCTTAAAAGTAAAATAGGAACGTATTAAGCCAGAGATTCAGAGGTAAGAACACATAAGAATGAAATTATGAAAGTCAAGTAACTCACCAATTAAAAGAAAAATGCAATAAAGAACAAAAACCAACAGTGTTCTGAACGTCAATTAGAAGCAAAATACCTAGAATCCAATGGCCTTGGCTTTCAGCCAGCCAAAACAAAAGTATAGAACGAAATACCAGAGTAGAATTTTAGATCTAGTAAGGTTATAGTGCTTCTGTAGTCTGTCCTAAGGGGGAATGGGGGAGGGGTTTATGTAGTGTAGAAATCGAGCAAGTAAACATGGAAAATGAATCATTCAAACACAAATAAGAAAAAAAATTATTCTGGAATCAATTAGAATCGATTTTAGGACACAAATTAAAGGGGTTCGTTAAATCAACAGGAAAACACACAAATAATACCAAAAATCATTTATAAGGCAAAGAATAAAGAAGAAAAGGAAAACATAAGGAAAAGAGTAGTGAAACACAGAAAAGAAAAAGTAGCGGATGAGAATCGATAAAGAACAAAGGGAAGTTCAAACCGTAGTTGACAAAAGTCGAAGATTGGCCAAAATTCTCGGCTAATCGGGCTTATATGGCCAAGATCGTGAAGTATATGGACGAGATTCACGTCCAGATTCAAGCGGTCAAAAGGAAAATGGCTGGAATTTGGGATAAGGTACTTGCCATATTTAGGCAAGTAAGTACTTAGAGATACTATAGATTCGTGGGTGATGGCGGTATAATACACAAAAGGTAAGAAAATCATGGAAAAATCCATGGTTAAGAAGGATTCGGCGAGGTTTTTGAGAGGCAATTAGGGTTTCTGTGAGAGATGAGATACGAGAGGGTTTTAGGGAAGCGGGGTGGGGAAGAATGATTAGGATTGGGGCTTGGGTGTAGTTAAAGAGGAGGGTGTAACGTGGACCGTTGATCTCAAAGATCAACGACCACGATTTTAAGAGAGTTCTGGGTCGGGTGGTTTAAACAGGTATGGGGTTGGGAAAATTGGTCTTGGGCCAAGGGCAATTGGATAAATGTTGGGCTAGTGTATTGGGTAGTTTTAGGTCCGAAAAATAGGAGGATTTTAGGGCTAAATTTTAAATACACGATATTTAGTAAATAAATAATTTAAAAAGTAATTAATAAATATCAAAAATATCATTTGTGCACTAAAATGATTAAAAATAATTATATAACATTATAAAAATATAAAAAGTCATTTTCTGCATAAATAATGTATACATGCATTTGGGCTATTATTGCAAAAATATGCAATTTAGCCCAGAAAGGGTAAATGAATTTATAAAAATGCACTAATTTTTTCTTAAATATTATGCTAGTATAAATGATAAGTTTGGATGGTTAATTTATCATAAAAATAATTTGGAGGGTAATTATTAGATATTTATATAATAAAAATGCAGAAATAAATTGATTTAAACTTTTTTTAAAATCATGACAAATTGTAAAATGTTTGTGTGTGCTCATAAATTAGAATGATGATAAATATGCACAATTTTGAAAGTATATGCATATATAGTCAAAAGTTAGGGCAAAATTGGATATCAACAGTAGTGATCCTAATTGTCTAAGTATGATTTGTACGCGCTCAATGTAGTTTGATGGTTTGAAAGTTAAGAGAAGGATTTTAATCTCCAATTCTTGGTTTTGATATTAAATGTGGTTTTTAGCCGTTAGATGAGTTTGGAAGATGTATTTGGACTTGTTGGTATGAATTCACGGGATCCTGAATGACTCAGGTCTAATCCGGGGTGGTTTCACATCATTTCTCTTAAGTTTGCATTTTTGCTTTTGCAGGTGTCAGATAAGTATTGCGTTCTCAATGTTGGTGTTGCATTCGAGAAGAAAAAAGTGGTCTAGAGGACTTTGTCCATCGCACTCATGATAGCTGCATTGCGCTCGCGATGTGTCTAGGCATGAAGGTCTTCGCAGTTGTGCAGAGGAACTCGACATTGGGAGTTTTTTTATTTCCATTTGTGAGGGCATGCCCCTGTTCGAATTGTGTGGAAGCTTGGTTATAGTGTTCTCAAGTATAGCTTCATGCTCGAAAAGCAAAACAGATATGGCTAGGTCGTGTTTGTACATCACGATCATGGCAGCCATATTGCGATCGCGAAGGGTGACCGTTGGCAAACTTTATAAATGTTATATTTCGGGATTTTTACGCATTCTTTAATATTTAGAGCCGTAGACTTGGAGAAGGGCAATTTTGCTTGGGGACTTTCATATAAGATATTGGGTTATGTATTTCTACTAAGTTTTGGTGTTATTTCAAGAATCTACATGAATTATTAACACCAAAACATAGAATTTTGAGAAGGAATTTGGGATTTTTATCTACACTTTAAGCGAGCGTATTTTGAGAATTTGACTACTAATTTGGACTTAGTTTTGGAATCTAATCACATATTTGGACTCAACATTGTATGGATCAAGGGAACTTGGTATTGGTTCCGAATTTCAGACACGCATTCCCAGGTTGCCCTTTGTTGACTTTTTCAGAATTCATCAAATATTGAAGCCTTTCGGATTGGAATCACTTCCTATAGCATTGTTCGACTTCTTCAAATGATTCTTGGCTTGTATTTGCATGATTGGAGGGATAAAACAAGATTTTAACACGATTTGAGGTTGAAGACTAGCCCGGATAAGGTAATTTCCTAACTTTTGTTGACGAAATTTTTCCTAACAATTTGCACTGTTTGCTACATACAAGGGTGATGTGTATATAAGGTGAAGAGCGCATATGCATGTGCTATGGGTATTCATGCTCGGGATAGATTCTAGTCTACTTTATGACATGTTTGGTTGTGTGTTCTATGTGTTCTATGGTTTACTCAGTTGATAAACTACATGTGCACCATAACCATGCTAAAGTTAATATTAAGGCAAATGGTACTTTATTTCGAGTATAATGAGCTATTCTTGAATTCTTTGTTATACTTGCTTTCAACGTTGTCACGCGTGGATTATAAACATACATCTGTACTTTTTTTTTGCCATATTGTCACGGATCGAATATTCCTCCGAAGGAGTCGTGATGGCACCTAGTCTCTAAACTACGTAAGCCTAACATAAACTAAAATAACATTGATATTTACTAACTTTAAATTAAATTATTCTGCACAAATTACAATTCCCAAAACTGTTGGTACAAGTCACAAGCCTTTCTACGAATATTTATACAAAATAAATACGTCACTGCTCTGAGACAAAAGGAACAAATAAAAATAAGTACAAATGAAGGTGACTCCGAGGTCTGCGAACGCTGTAGCAGATTTATCTTAAATCTCCACCGCAACGACCCGCACAGCTACTATCGACAAAATACCTGGATCTGTATATAAAAATGTACAGAAGTGTAGTATGAGCACACCATAGCGTTGACCAATAAGTATCAAGACTAACCTCGGTAGAGTAGTGACGAGAAACAGTCAAGGCACCTACTGGTCAAATAAACTGAACAGGATATAACGATAAACTACCGAGATATGATAACAAGGTAATATTAGCAGCAGGGAGAAACTCAAACCACAAACAGTAGGAATAATAAAGGGAAACATGGATGGAAGCGAATATAAACAAGTAAATTAACACCAACATAGCTGGAACACAGACAAGTAAAATTTACTTAAAAAAGAAAGACAATGTCAACTCAATAAATCACATCATTTCTGATGCACAATTCCAGCCATCTCAAATTTGATGTCTCATATAATAACCTCACTTACCAAACCTTGGCACACCCGGCACCTCGTACCCACATATTTTTATTTCACTATGCGCAACGATGTTCTCATGTTACTCATTACATAGGGGCCATAACCAATGAAACTAAGATGTTCAAGGAATCTCATTTACATAACATAAAATAGAGTACAATTTCTAAACCAATTAGGAACTCAACAAGAAAAAATAAAGTTATTATTAGAAATCATTTGAATAAAGAAGGAACCATTTTCAATTAAAATACCACGTTGAATGATTTATTACTTTATCAAGGGATTTAATAAATTAACTTAGTAGAAATTCCTTTTTAAGTAAAATACAACCTCAACCGGTTTAAGTAAATTTATTTGAGAAACTAATTGAGTTAAAAATATAACAATAATTGAAAAATATATATATATATATATATATATATATATATATATATATATATATATATATATATATATATATATATATATATATATAAAATACGGTGAGGTATTGTAAACATTATGATTCCAACACTTAGGGTCACACCAGTAAAGGAATCTAAACAGTTAAAATACTAGAATTGCTAACAATAAATTCAACGGAGACAAATAATCACAGAAGGAGTAAAACTCAACGTAGAGATAACAACCGGGATCTCCCAGGATACCGTCCTGTAGTCTCAATTATAAATATCCAGTGGATCTATGGGGTGACGTCTAGTAGTCCAACTCATAGTCTGCGGGTATCTCTCGGAATACCGATCCGTAGTCCCAAATGTAAATACCCAATACTGGGGGAATCCGTCGGGTGCAGTCCTATAGTTCCAATATAAAAGTGTAGGGGAATCTCCCGGAATACCGATCCGTAGTCACAGAGTAAACATGCGGGGGGGGGGGGAGGATACCATCCCGTAGTCCCAAAGTAAACATGCAGGGGGATCTCCCGGGATACCGTCCTATAGTCCCAAAGTAAATATGCAGCAGCAACATGAAGAATACTAAAAAACAATCCAACAACCCAATCACAAAGAATTCCACCACCAAGAGTATGAATACAGGGCAACAAGAGAATCGCGAAAAAACCAAGAAGCATAATAATCTTAACTAAACAACAAGGCATAATAGGCACGTGATAACTACACCGGCAACCACAAAAATTTGGACACATAGCATATATACACGGGGTCATAGATGAATTCACAATTTAGAGATAACAATGATAAGAAGAACAATCGCCTCAATTAAGGCGAATAAGGCCAAGTAACAGTAAGATTTAAAGGGAAGCTAACAACATCTTATGGAGCATATAGAGTTAAATTAAGCAATTAGCAAACTCAATCATATCGGAATACTTCCCACATAATTAACATAAGGACCTAAGAACCTTAAAGAAAAATTTCCCACAAATAAGTCCGAGCACACACTCGTCACCTCGCGTGCTCAGACTACAAATAGCATAGAAGACTCAAATCCTAAGGGGAAGTCTCCCAAACAAGGTTAGGCAAGATACTTACCTCAATCCAGCCAATTCAATACTCAATTTTGCTTTTCCTTTTCCAATTCATCAATGCTCGGCTCAATCTAGCCAAAAATGACTTGAATACATCTAACAATGCAAGAGAAAATAATTTCAATTAACAAAACTATAATTCTTATACAATTTGTAAAAAGTCAACTCCCTGGGCCTGCACCGCGAAACCTGACAAAATTTACAATAATCGAATACCCATTCTTATACGAATTCATCCATACAAAAATTATCCAATTCCAATATCATTTGGTCCTTCAAATCATCATTTTATATTTTTGAAAGATTTCCCAAATTCCATCCCAAATAACGAATCAAATGATGAATTCAATGATAGATTCATGTATTCTAGCTAAATCCGAGTTAGAATTACTTACCCCCGATGAATTTCTTAAAAATCCTTTGAAAAATTACCAAGATCTAAGCTCTCTAATTCAAAATATGAAATAAAATCCTAAGCCTCATATTTATAGGGCACCTCCCTGATTTCCATCACTGCTGACCGCACAAAAGCCACCGCTAACCGCGGAGAATGTTCACTGCAGCGACATTCTTTAGTATTTTGGCCATACCTTTCTTTAGAAACGTCCAAGTTCGGTTTCCTTAACTTTTCTGGAAACTAGACATGAAGGACTACAACTTTCGATGTTGAATCATCTCAAAATTTCTTGTAGATCAAAAGATATAGGCTTCTGAAGTCAGACCAATGCACCTGCGGAACATCTTGATGTGTGGCCGCACAACTAATTGTGCGGTCTGCACTGAGGTCCATACAATTTTAGTTCGGTCTGCACTCTCCGCTGTTTTCTGCATATTTTTGGTGCAGTCCACCCTATCAAAAGTGCCAAAACCATCTTGGAGTACTGAAATACCCGAACTCGCTCAAAATTCACTCTGAAACTCATCCGAGGCTCCCGGAACCTCTACCATATGTACCAACACATCCCAAAACATCATACAAACTTAGACCCACTTTCAAATCACTTTAAACACCGCTAAGACCACGAATCAGATGCCCAAACGCATGAAAATCACTATGAATTTGAAGAACATCTAGAATTGCAACCAAGCGCCCGAACCATATCAAATCAACTCCAAACGACACCAAATTTTGCAGGCAAATCTCAAATGACAAAATGGAGTTGTTCCAACTTTTGAAATCGCATTCCAACCTTGATAACATTAAAGTCAATTGTGGGTCAAACCTCTCCATTTTTCAAACTTCAACTTTTCCAACTTTCACCAAAATACCTCAAATTACTCTACAGGCCTCCAAACCCAAATCCGAACATACGACCAAGCCCAAAATCACCATAAGAAGCTACTGAAATCATCCAAAACTCATTCCAAAGCTGTTTACTCAAAAGTCAAATTTCGGTCGAATTCTCTCCGCTTAAGCTTCCAGGACTATATTCCTTCTTTCCAATTCGACTCTGATTCATCTGAAAACTGAATCCAACCCTGCACACAAGTCGATATATATAATGTGAAGCTGCTCTTGAACTCAAATTGTTGAACCTGATGCAATTGTTCAAAACGACCAGTCGGGTCGTTACATCATCCTCCACTTAAACATAGGTTTGTCCTCAAACGTGCCCGTAGTCATTCCAAAGCCATTGAACTGCTGCATGAGCTCCTTATACATACACCCGTGGTGTATCCCCATCACCCAATGTATGCAGAACTGACAATACCACTTAACTGAAAGTCTCATCTCCTCCTTCGTCCATAACCTTAGAACAGAACCCAAACCTCATCATCTGAAATTAGTTATAGAACCCAAATTCCACATCATCACACTGATTACACTCGAACAAGCTAAATCAAGCCAAAAATTCCAACCCAGAATACAATCACATGCTGATTTGTGTAGCTTAAATACTCAAAGCAATAACCTCTGACCACCATAGCTGCTCAAATAACACTCTAGATGCTGACAGTACACTTCATATTGAATACAACCTTGTTCCGGACTTCCACAACACTGCCCATAAAGTTAACAAGTCAAGAAATTCTCTCGCCCGCCAAGGGCCATCACCCAAATCTTAGCAAAAACAACCTCATACTTCCAAACACTCCTCACCCTCAATACCATAGCATTAATCTCAGGTTTTAGAACCTCATCTCAACCAATACAAGCAACCCAACTAATAACTCATCACGGAACCACACAAATTCTCACACTACATAATTTGTACACCAAACCAGTAATGACTTAATTATGCAGCACAATTAAAGGAAAGCAAAGTATAAGAATTATCTAACAAGTACAACATTTGTGACAATAAAAGTATAATATTTTTTTTTCAAAGGGTCCCACAAAGGGAAAACACGACACCAGGTAAACACAAGGAAAGGGTATCCCACATAACATCCGCTGCGGCGTGCAGCCCGCTCCCAAATACTCATCGAGCCAAAATGCTCAGGCTCACTGATCATATGAATATTGATATCACTGCAGAGTGCATAGGTAAAACTATGAGAAAAGTGAATAAAACTAATTTGATATAAAAAAAGCAAGTACAGCTGAGGTACAATGAGAATTTATCATCATGAGGGCTATCTCACCCACATCGCCATAATGCCTAAATGAAATCATAACATGCATGGGGGATAATCATATAACCTCACCACCTTGCACATCATAAAAGAATAGCACATAACATAGTCTAAGGGCACAAATTATATCCAGTCTGCCTGATAGCATAACCAAAATGGCAATCTCACATGAGCACACAAACATGATCTGATACAAAACATAAAATTCTCATTGAACTTTCAAATAGTCCCAATCAAATTCTGACCCTTCCCAATTTGATAAGTATGTTTCAAAAAGATACACATCAACTTATCGATAACATATGCTACTAATTATTCCATTATCGACATTTTTTCATGATCTGCAAATAAGAAATAGTCCATTCATAAGTGTAACGACCCGACCAGCCATTTTGAGTCTTAGTGCTCCGCTCAGTGGTTGGACTCCATGAACAACTTCATTTCAGGTATTATGACTTGTACGCATGGTCAGAATTAAATTTCGGGAAGTTCAGAGTCGATTTGGAAAGAGAAATCTTATTTCAGAAACTTAAAGTAAAAGAATGAATAGGATTGGAATTTTGAGTAAATGACCTCAGAATCAGGATTTGAAGATTACATCAGGTTCGTATGATGATTTCAGACCTGGGCGCATGCCCGGTTCAGGGTTCGGATAATCCTGGAGCATTTTGGCGCCTATTCTGGAAGCTAGCATTTTAGAAGAAATTTCATAAGTTTGTATTGAAGTGTATTTCAGTGTTATCGATGTCCGTTTGGGATTCCGAGATGATGAATAGCTTTGTATGGTGATTTTGGAGTTGGGGACGCGATCGGAACTGAATTCGGAGGTCCGTACGTCATTTTAGAGCCATTTGGATAAACATAGAGATTTGGAGGTTTTTGAGAAGTTTGACCGGAAGTGGACTTTTTGATATCGGGGTCGCAATTCGATACCAAAAGCTGGAGTAGGTCCGTAATGTCATATATGACTTGTGTGCAAAATTTGAGGTCAATCGGACGTGATTTGACAGGTTTAAACATCGGAAGTAGAAGTTTGAAATTCTAAAGTTCATTAAGTTTGGATTGGGGGTCGATACGTGATTTTAGTATTGTTTGATGCAATTTAAGGCCTTGAGCAAGTCCGTAGTATTTTTTGGGATTGGTTTGTAGGTTTGGTTGATGTCCCAGGGACCTCGGGTGGATTCCGGGTGGTTAACGGATTGAAAATGGGATTTTTGGGCAGCTAAAGAAATCTGGTTGCTGACATTTTTGCTTCTGCGGTGGGTTGACTGCAGAAGCGACATCGCAAGAGCGGAAAAGGAGACGCATAAGCGGTCACGGTTCCGCAAAAGCGGGACTGCATCTGCGGAGAAATGGTTGTAGAAGCGTATGAGAGTATCTTGGAGAGGACCACAAATGCAGTCAAAGTTCTGCAGAAGCGGGACTGCATCTGCGGGTGGCACGTCGCAGAATTGAGAAAGGGGTGGCTCAGGGAAGACCGCAGGTGCGAAAACAGCTGAGGCTGTGAGATCTTTTAAGTTTGGGGTTTAGTTCATTTCAACCCCATTTTAATTCCATTGGAGTTAATGAGGAGAAACTTTAAGGTGCCATTTTCGTCACTTGTCATGAGGTAAGTAAATTATGCTAGCTTTGGTAAAATATGAGGTTTATTTATGGATTTAGACTTGGAAAAATTGTAGAAAAAGTGAGGTTTTGGTGGAAAACCTAGAAAATTATATTCTTGGATTTTAGCCACGATTTTGGGTATGAAATTTAGAGAAAATAATATATTTGAGTTCGTGAGTTTATGGGTAAAGTTTATCTTCAAAAAATTTTGGAATCCGGGCACGTGGGCCAAAGGGCATTTTTGTCAACTTTTCGATCGGAGTTAGGAATTTCTATAAATTAGAATGTAATGAATAATTGCGCATATATTAATGGATTTGCATAACCGTTGGCTAGTTTTGGAGCGTGGTGCATCAATTAGAGTCTTCGAAAGTGTGTGGAATGCCGGTTTGGATCTTCAGAGCGAGGTGAGTCTCCTTTCTAACCTTGTAAGTGGGAATTATCCCAATAGGTGAAATAATTGATTATGTGTTCCTATTTGTGGGGGCTACGTACGCACGAGGTGACGAGAGTCCGTGCGTAGCTACTATTATGCTATTGTCCGGGTAGTTAGGACCCAAAAGCATGTTATACTTGAATTATTTATGAACCCATCGATAGCTTGAATTCCTTAAATCACATTGAATTAGTAAGTGAATAACTAAAAGGATTAAACTTCATTTATTAAAAATTGTTAAAGGAGAATTCATTTTATTTGGATAATTATTCCCCGATAAATTTCTAATTGGCTATTTGAGCATGTATATTATGTGTACCAGCGTCGCATGGATGATTCGGAGCAGGGTGATTGTGTATTTTATGTGTACCTGCATCGCATGGATGATTCACAAGTAGGGTGATTGTTTATTTTATGTTGATCGCGTCGCATGGATAGATTAGCGCAGGGTGATTTGCGCATGTTATTTTGTTGCTTGAGACTTTTAAATGTGAAATTTGCCCTTTGTGTCTTGATATAAATTGACAAGATAATGAAGAGTAAACCTTGAAAATACTTGAATACTTGTTGAAGGTGTTTACCTATTTTCCGGCTCCGTGAATTAGAACTACCATATAAATCCTTGATTTTCTCACATTTTTAGCATATTGTCAACTGACCTCTAGTAAGTGTCGAAATTGACCATCTCGTCTCTACTTCTTCGAGATTAGACGGGATACTCATTGAGTACCCGTTGATTACGTACTCATACTATACTTCTGTGCATTTTTGTTGCACATGTATATGCAATCCTAGTGGCCTACTGGGCGTAGCAGCGCGGATGATTCTGGGACTGGGTGAGTTGCATTATTTGAGGCGACCCACAGCTAGTGTAGTCCCTTTCAGCATGTTGTATTTATTTCCTGTCCACTGTATTTTGGACGGATGTTGTATTTTATTTCCTTATCAGTAGATGCTCATGCACTTGTGACACCGGGTTCTGGGATGGTTTTCGAAAGATTTGTACTAGTTGTTTGTTATTTAATTTGAACTGAAGTAGTGATCTTTTTACTTATGAAAAATGGAAGGAAAAACCGTAGATTTCAAAGGTATTAAAAAGAGAATTTAACCGATTATTTAGTTGGCTTGCCTGTAGCGGGTGTCCGGTGCCACCACGACCCTTAGTGGTTTTTGGGTCGTGACAACATGGTATCAGAGCACTAGGTTCATAGGGTCTCACGAGTCATGAGCAAGTCTAGTAGAGTCTCGTGGATCGGTACGGAGATGTCTGTGCTTATCCTCGGGAGGCTACAGGACTGTTAGGAGTACTTCCCCTCTTGATTCTTTATCGTGTGATTTGATTTCATGTGAGGCTTATGCCTTTGTTTCTTTCCTACTCAATCTTATGCGACGCGAAGCGCCCGTTATAAATCGAGAATTTAAGAGCCGTAATGGTACTACAAATGTGACACGGGATATTTCTCCTGGTATAGCTGGTCGGATTATTATCTTCGTGTTGTAGAAGGACCTTTGATGGTTTCAGCCTAGTAGCGGTACTTCTGAGGGCTCTGGGGCTAGGCACAAGTTGTCACGATGCTTACGAATAATTGTTCTGTGGTACTGCTATAATGGTAGGAAGTTTGAGGTTTACTCAGTGTATAATCAAGAGATTAAATTTTTTATTCCCGGCAGGGGGAAAGACAATCGAACTAAGGATGGCCAGATGTGGACTGGTGGAAGTAATGAGACTTCGTAATTGCAAGCGTGGTGGAGTTTCTCCTATGATGGGTTACAGTTGTTCTAATTGAACGTATTAAGTTTGTCGGTGTGTTGATCTTCTACAATTCGCCTTTGGGGCAAGTTGTAACTATCAGATATCGTAGGGTGCAGTGTTTTAGGATTGACCCGGTATTTCAAATGTTGACGGGTCGAGAAAGATGACCTTGGGAAAAGTTTGGAGTTAGTAGCAAATTGTGGATTCCAATTCTATGAAGATAAATTTTATTAAGTCAACGACTGAGCAGCAAAAGATGAAAAGGATATTTTGGAAGGGTCAGGCGAAGTTTTAAACTTCTAAAAGGCCAGGCTTAGGAAGCGCAAGCCGAGCATTTGTTTAAAGAAGTGAGTTTGCCCAAAGTGGGAGAGCAGCGGAGCTGCGTAGGGGCTTGGTAATAAGATGACTATGCGTCGTAAGGAGAGTCTGGAATGATTTGAGAATATTGGTGCTTGGTTATTGGAGCCTACAGAATTAATTAGAAGTATGGGCTATCATGCGGTAGGGGATTTAATATAACGGAAAGGAGCCACTTAAATGAAGAAGGATGTAGCATGACTTTGAATTGGAAGAATGTTGTCGCACATTTAAATGATGTCCACGAGGAGTAAATGGACCTGTGCTACTGGAGAGTGAGCTCAGACTCATGAAGGGTCATTGATGTCGTAGTAATTGTACCCTATGCAGCAGTGTTGGAAGATGTCGGGGAGAGCCTTTTATAGGCGGGTTACCCAAGTAAGCAGGCTAGTAGTTGCATGGTTGGCGAGGCTTCTGTGAGGAATTTTATTGATTATGTAGCAGAGAGATCGGTTGTGCGAATGTAGTGGGTAAATCAGAGTATAAAAGAATGGGGCTTTGCGGAAGGAATCCGAGGATTTATGCGGTTGATCACGCAAGGTTATGTCGATGAAAGCTAGGGAATCTTGGTAAATTCCAGAGTTGTGAAATAATGGCTTCAAGCTAAGTGAGAGAGTCCCACCGCTTATGATTGGGTTGAATGGTTAACTACTTGCGAGGTTTATGGTTATTAGCATATTGATGGGCTATTTTAGCTGCGAGGAAAGACCATAAGTGGTATTCTGAGCAAAGTAATTATTAAAGGTGGGCTATCGTTGGCCTTATTGGTCCATGTTCACACATGGGGAAAGATTCAGGATTTTGCGTTGTATAGATGCGGATTCCAATGGAAGTGATTCGGCGGGTTCTTTGCCAAGGGGGTATTCAGGTGATGGAAGACTCATGGAGTTGATTATATTCGGGGCCAAGTCAGAGCGGGTGGCTCTCAGCAATGATCCTAATGGGATTAAAAGGGGTAGGGAGTGGTGCCTAATGATTTCAAGCCTATAGATGCAGTTGAGAATCAAGCTTTTGCAGCAGCTTACGAATGGAGTCTCATAACGTTCTGTGATGTTTTGGCTCGTGATGTAGCAATTAGGAGGTGTGAAAACAGTTCATGAGATTTGTGATAGCATGGTCTCGTGATTCAAGGTTACTCGAGATGAGTGCAGATAGAGTATGATATATGATGGATGGAGTTAGTATTATCTCTAAGGCAATCAAGGATAAATTGGGAAAAGGTAGATTGATTGGCCATAGTTGAATTTGGCATATTGGTATTGGCGATCAGTTTCCTCAACGTGATCGAGTTATGCAAGTAAGTTGCAATGGTGCGTGTGAGGCTTGTCGGCCACCGTAATTGATGTTATTCAGAAGCATTCTTCTGTTATGGCTTGTTGTGAGGAAGCAGTCTCCGGAAGGGCTATGGTGGCTTAGGCCACTACTTAGATGTTGCATATTCTACGGTTATGAGTATCCACCTGTGTGTTGCTATGGTTCTCCTAAAGTGAGTTTAGTGAAAAGCTTTGATGTGATGAAGTATTAATCTATTAGCGAAGAATCGCGTCCTACTGTACATTGGCATGTCAGGTGCGACGAGTAGTATGGAATTTGGAATGAGAATCAAAGCTGCAGTTCAGTGTGGACAAGGGTGTTAAAAAATCAAATGAACAGGAAAGGAGCTTCGATGTTTAAAGTAAGTTGGTATTGTTTTCTGCATCACCTGAGATTGGTGTATTGTAAGAAGGGCCTGTATCATGGTTAATGATTCTTGAACGCTTTTCAGTGTCAGTGCGGCCAGTGGGTTGGAGGTAAGACCCGGTTATTTTTTACGGTGGGTTGTGGGAGTGTGTCCCACAGGAAGATTGTATAAATGTGGCACGTAGTCACTTGATTGATTAAAGATTTAAACCAAGTATGAAGAATTGTGATGATATCGTTAAATTGAGAATACATCACTCGAGGGCACTCAGTTACTGAGTTGTGGATCGTGGATGAGTACTCCAGTTATGGCAGTTGTTCTTGTGTGTTATGAGAAGAGGGAAATTAGTATGGACCCTTGAAAGGCTATTGGCTTATTTTGATATGATCAGGATCGACTTGAGGTCGGTGGATGGATTTAAATGTGGATATGGGCTCTATGTCAGGTCAATTGTGTTCATTTGAGTAATGCGCCCCTTATTGAGTAGTCAGGGTGTTATTCGTTGTCAGATATTTCATGTAGCGATACATTGCACCGTGGGAGTTGTGAGATGGCTTAAGAAATTGTTTATGCGTTGAGGATCCGCATGGAAATGACGTATTATGAGCAAGATGGCTCTTGGGATTCAGATTTTATATCGCACATCAGTTGTGCTTGAGTTTTGTAGCTTATAGCGCTATATGTCCCCTCAGGGATGGTATTATGCACTTAGCGTGCTTGTGACCAAATTTGATTTCTTGTTGTAATGAGCAATTTAGCTCGATGTATACCTCCTTATGCGAGTTTTATGGGTGGATCGAGTGGCACGCCGCCATAGTTATGTTGTTCGGATCGGGTTGCGCACCGCAATAGTGTGAAGCTGAGTACAATTCCCCGTATTTGTTTTATGTGTCTTGTTTCCTATTTTCTGAGGGAAGTTTATATTAGTTGTGTGCCCACATCGCATGTATGATTCACGAGCGGGGTCTTTGTTTAATTAAGTTGACCGCATCGCATGCACGATCCGCAAGCGATGTAGTTGAATTTCTTTCTCGAAGTTTGCTTTCTTTTATATTGCATTCGATATGGTAGCCTATTGGCACATTATAGCATCATATGGGAGTTTTGATAATGTCTGGGGTGGCCTGTTGCCTGGGCAGTTGAATCAGATGGGACGAGATCCCTTGAACTAGGATTCTGTGCAATCTAGCTGAATGAGGTATGTTATGGAGACAAGACGATTATTGGGTTCAGAATGATGTGAAGGTTTTTGTCAGGAGTATAGACCTAATGATTTGTTGACTCGGCAGTTGATGATAAATTTCTGCACATCCCTTCCATCGTGGCGGTATTGTATAGGTTGGAATAAGACATGTGTACGTCATGGGGTGGAATTGGGGTATCAGATTGGTAGGATTTAGACCAAGTTGATGAGAAAAGGGTTATTGTCGTCCGGTGAGTAAAGCGATGCTAGGAATGAATTCAGCAAAGTTATACCGCTATGTTTGAGTACCGCCTGTGGTGATTGATATGGTGGCCTTATGGTGGAACAGGTCGGACATGAAATTCCGGATGTAGGAATTGGACCTTAGGGCGTATCTGCTTGAATAAAAGAGAATATCTTCAGAATGGATTGAGCAAAAATGCTCAACTGAGCTGTGGAAGCACGGGAAGGTGCATAGGAAGTTAAACAGCAATTTCAGACCGCCCCGGTGTAGTTATCAGCATGTTCGAGGACGAACGTATGCTTAAGTGGGAGAGAATGTAACGACCCGACCGGTCGCTTTGAGTCTTAGCACTCCGTTCAGCAGTCGGAGGCCATGAACAGCTTCATTTCAGGTATTATGACTTGTACGCGTGGTCGGAATTAAGTTCCGGGAAGTTCAGATTCGATTTGGAAAGAGAATTTTTATTTCAGAAGCTTAAAGTGAAAGAATGAACTAGGATTGGAATTTTTGGTAAATGACCTCGGAATCAGGATCTGAATGTTCCAGCAGGTTCGTATGATGATTTCGAACTTGGGCGTATGCCCGGTTCGGGGTTCGGATAACCCGGGAGCGTTTTGGCGCTTATTGTGGAAGTTAGCATTTTAGAAGAAATTTCATAAGTTTGGCTTGAAGTGTATTTTAGTGTTATCGATGTCCATTTGGGATTCTGAGACTATGAATTGCTTTGTATGGTGATTCTGGAGTTGGGGGCGTGATCGGAAGTGAATTCGGAGGTCCGTAGGTCATTTTGGAGCCATTTGGCTAAAGACAGAGATTTAGAGGTTTTTGAGAAGTTTGATCGGAAGTGAACTTTTTGATATCCCAGTCGGAATCTGATTCCGAAAGCTGGAGTAGGTTCGTAATGTCAAATATGACTTGTGTGCAAAATTTGAGGTCAATCGGACTTGATTTGACAGGTTTAAACATCAGAAGTAGAAGTTTGAAATTCTAAAGTTCATTAAGTTTGGATTGGGGGTCGATTCGTGGTTTTAGCGTTGTTTGATGTGATTTGAGTCCTCGAGCAAGTCTGTAGCATTTTTTGGGATTGGTTGGTAGGTTTGGTTGAGGTCCCGGGGGCCTAGGGTGGATTCCGGGTGGTTAACGGATTGAAAATGGGATTTTTGGGCAGCTGAAGGAATCTGGTTACTTGTATTTTTGCTTCTGTAGTGGATTGACAACAGAAGCAGAAAGAGAGCCGCAGAAGCGGTTTTTGGTCAAAGGGTTGAGTGTCGCAGATGCGGTCAAGGTTCCGTAGAAGCGGGACTGCATCTGCGGAGAAATGGTTGTAGAAGTGGATGAGAGTATCTCTGAGAGGACCACAGAAGCGGTCAAAGCTCCACAGAAGCGGTATCGCATCTGCGAGTGGCACGTCGCAGAAGAGAGAAAGGGGTGGCTCAGGGAAGACCGCAGATGCGGCATTTTAACCGCACCTTTGGAACCGCAGGTGCGAAAAAAACTGAGGCAATGAGATCTTTTAAGTTCGGAGTTGAGTTCATTTCAGCCCCATTTTTCTTCCATTGGAGTCGATGGGGAGCAACTTTGAGGTGCCATTTTCGTCACTTGTCATGAGATAAGTAAATTATGCTAGCTTTGGTTAAATATAAGGTTTATTTATGGATTTAGACTTGGAAAAATTGTAGAAAAAGTGAGGTTTTGGTGGAAAAGCTACAAAATTATATTCTTGGATTTTAGCCACGATTTTGGGTATGAAATTTAGAGAAAATCATATATTTGAGTTCATGACTTTATGGGTAAAGTTTATTTTCGTAATTTTTTGGAATCCGGGTACGTGGACCCGAGGGCATTTTTGTTAACTTTTCGATCGGAGTTAGGAATTTCTATAAATTAGATTGTAATGAGTAATTGCGCATATATTAATCGATTTGCGTAACCGTTGGCTGGTTTTGGAGCGTGGTGCATCAATTAGAGTCTTCAGAATGGTGTGGAATGCCGGTTTGGATCTTCAGAGCGAGGTGAGTCTCCTTTCTAACCTTGTAAGAGGGAATTATCCCCATAGGTGAAATAATTGATTATGTGTTCCTATTTGTGGGGGCTACGTACGCACGAGGTGACGAAAGTCCATGCGTAGCTACTATTATGCTATTTTCCGGGTAGTTAGGACCCAAAAGCATGTTATACTTGAATTATTTATGAACCCATCGATAGCTTGAATTGCTTAAATCACATTGAATTAGTAAGTGGATTACTAAAACGATTAAACTTCATTTCTTAAAAATTGTTAAAGGAGAATTCGTTTTATTTAGATAATTATTCCCCGATAAATTTCTAATTGGCTATTTGAGCATGTATATTATGTGTACCTGCGTCGCATGGATGATTTGCGAGCAGGGTGATTGTGTATTTTATGTGTACCTGCGTCGCATGGATGATTCACGAGCAAGGTGATTGTTTATTTTATGTTGACCCCATCTCATGGATAGATTCGCGAGCGGGGTAATAGATGCATCTATGGTTCGGACCGTTCGACCCTCAGCAGTGCACAATTTACATTTCTGTTGGATCGGGCCGTCGCCTCGGTGTGATTTGCCCATGTTATTTTGTCGCTTGAGACTTTTAAATGTGAAATTTGCCCTTTGTGGCTTTATATAAATTGACAAGATAATGAAGAGCAAACCTTGAAAATCCTTGAATACTTGTTGAAGGTGTTTACCTGTTTTCCGGCTCCGTGAATTAGAACTGCCATATAAATCCATGATTTTCTCACATTTTTAGTATATTGTCAATTGACCTCTAGTAAGTGTCGAAGTTGACCATCTCGTCTCTATTTCTTCGAGATAAGACGGGATACTCATTGAGTACATGTTGATTACGTACTCATACTACACTTCTGTACATTTTTGTTGCACAGGTATATGCAATCCTAGTGACCTACTGGGCGTAGCAGCGCGGATGATTCTGGGACTGGGTGAGTTGCATTATTTGAGGCGACCCGCAGCTAGTGTAGTCCCTTTCAGCATGTTGTATTTATTTTCTATCCACTGTATTTCGAATGGATGTTGTATTTTATTTCCTTATCAGTAGATACTCATGCACTTGTGACACCGGGTTCTAGGATGGTTTTCGAAAGATTTGTACTAGTTGTTTGTTATTTAATTTGAACTGAAGTAGTGATCTTTTTACTTATAAAAAATGGAAGGAAAAACCCTAGATTTCGAAGGTATTAAAAAGAGAATTTAACTGATTATTTAGTTGGCTTGCCTGACAGCAGTATCCGGCGCCACCATGACCCTTAGTGGATTTTGGGTCGTGACAACATGGTATCAGAGCACCAAACCTCAGGAATACCATAATTTCCATACCCAACTCAACTACGCAAATCAAATGGCTGATATATTGCTCACCCCCTATTATTTTGCTGAAGCAACCCTATAGGATTTCTAGCTGAGTATCAAAACACGAACCCCAAAAGCCTCAAAACCCAGTAATCACCAGTTTGCTAGTCGTGCACCCACAAACAAAAACTCAAGGTCCCTTCCAAAAATCCACACCCTTCACATATAATAGCCAACAAGGTTAACACTGTATTAATTTTTGATAACTATTCAGGGGAAAGCTACAATATACCACATATTCCCTATGCCATAGCAGCTAGCAGAATCAAGCCGTTGCCCAAACCATCGAGAACTCCCCGAGATCCACCCGCACATAACTAGGCCATTAGGACTGTATCTCCCCAAATCAACCGAGTCACACAGACCGTCCAATCCAAGACTGCTGCCACAAATTCCAGTAGAGAATTCCCATTCAAAAGGACCAATTACTTCCATTGTGCATGTTATTTTGTCGCTTGAGACTTTTAAATGTGAAATTTGCCCTTTTTGGCTTGATATAAATTGACAAGATAATTAAGAGTAAACCTTGATAATCCTTGAATACTTGTTGAAGGTGTTTACCTGTTTTCCGGCTCCATGAATTAGAACTGCCATATAAATCCATGATTTTCTCACATTTTTAGTATATTGTCAACTGACCTCTAGTAAGTGTCGAAGTTGACCATCTCGTCTCTACTTCTTCGAGATTAGACGGGATAGTCATTGAGTACACGTTGATTACGTACTCAGACTACACTTCTGTGCATTTTTGTTGCACAGGTATATGCAATCCTAGTGGCCTACTGGGCATAGCAGCGCGGATGATTCTGGCACTGGGTGAGTGGCATTATTTGAGGCGACCCGCAACTAGTGTAGTCCCTTTTAGCATGTTGTATTTATTTCCTATCCACTGTATTTCGGACGGATGTTGTATCTTATTTCCTTATCAGTAGATGCTCATGCACTTGTGACTCCGAGTTCTAGGATGGTTTTCAAAAGATTTGTACTAGTTGTTTGTTATTTAATTTGAACTGAAGTAGTGATCTTTTTACTTATGAAAAATGGAAGGAAAAACCCTAGATTTCAAAGGTATTAAAAAGAGAATTTAACTGATTATTTAGTTGGCTTGCCTGACAGTGGTGTCCGGCGCCACCACGACCCTTAGTTGATTTTAGATCGTGACAACATGGTATCAGAGTACCAAACCTCGGGAATACCATAATTTCCATGCCCAACTCAACTACACAAATGAAATGGCTGATATATTGCTCACCTCCTATTATTTTGCTGAAGCAACCCTATAGGATTTCTAGCTGAGTATCAAAACACGAACCCTAAAAGCCTCAAAACCCAGTAATCACCATATTGCTAGTTGTGCACCCGCAAACAAAAACTCGAGGTTCCTTCCAAAAATGCATGCCCTTCACATATGATAGCCAACAAGGTTAACACTCTATTAATTTCTGATAACTATTCAGGGGAAAGCTACAATGTACCACATATTCCCTATGCCATAGAAGCTAGCTGAATCAAGTCGTTGCCCAAACCATCGAGAACTCCCCGAGATCCACCGGCATGTAACTAAGCCATTAGGACTGTATCTCCCCAAATCAACCGAGTCACACGGACCGTCCAATCCAAGACTGCTGCCACAAATTCCAGTAGAGAATTCCCATTCAAAAGGACCAATTACTTCCATTGTGCATGTTATTTTGTCGCTTGAAACTTTTAAATGTGAAATTTTCCCTTTGTGGATTGATATAAATTGACAAGATAATGAAGAGTAAACCTTGAAAATCCTTGAATACTTGTTGAAGGTGTTTACCTGTTTTCCGGCTCCATGAATTAGAACTGCCATACAAATCCATGATTTTCTCACATTTTTAGTATATTGTCAACTGACCTCTAGTAAGTGTCGAAGTTGACCATCTCGTCTCTACTTCTTCGAGATTAGACGGGATAGTCATTGAGTACACGTTGATTACATACTCATACTACACTTCTGTGCATTTTTGTTGCACAGGTATATGCAATCCTAGTGGCCTACTGGGCATAGCAGCGCGGATGATTCTGACACTGGGTGAGTGGCATTATTTGAGGCGACCCGCAACTAGTGTAGTCCCTTTTAGCATGTTGTATTTATTTCCTATCCACTGTATTTGGACGGATGTTGTATCTTATTTCCTTATCAGTAGATGCTCGTGCACTTGTGACACCGGGTTCTAGGATGGTTTTCAAAAGATTTGTACTAGTTGTTTGTTATTTAATTTGAACTGAAGTAGTGATCTTTTTACTTATGAAAAATGGAAGGAAAAAACATAGATTTCAAAGGTATTAAAAAGAGAATTTAACTGATTATTTAGTTGGCTTGCCTGACAGTGGTGTCCGGCGCCACCACGGCCCTTAGTTGATTTTAGGTCGTGACAACATGGTATCAGAGTACCAAACCTCGGGAATACCATAATTTCCATACCCAACTCAACTACACAAATGAAATGGCTGATATATTGCTCACCCCCTATTATTTTGCTGAAGCAACCATACAGGATTTCTAGCTGAGTATCAAAACACGAACCCCAAAAGCCTCGAAACCCAGTAATCACCATATTGCTAGCCGCGCACCCGCAAACAAAAACTAAAGGTCCCTTCAAAAAATGCACACCCTTCACATATGATAGCCAACAAGGTTAACACTCTTTTAATTTCTGATAACTATTCAGGGGAAAGCTACAATGTACCACATATTCCCTATGCCATAGCAGCTAGCAGAATCAAGCTGTTGCCCAAACCAGTGAGAACTCCCCGAGATCCACCCACACGTAGCTAAGCCATTAGGACTGTATAACCCCAAATCAACTGAGGCACACATACCGTCCAATCCAAGAATGCTGCCATAAATTCCAGTAGAGAATTCCCATTCAAAAGGACCAATTACTTCCATTGCTAGGCTGACCCCATCACTAACAAACGAAACCATTTCTTCAGATAGTCGATAAGCAATATCCCCCATCAATGCCCCAATATCATCCCTTGCGAGATCTCAATCTTTAATTATATACAAATTTTGAAAACCTTCCAATACCACTTATATACATACCTCAGGCCAAAACTGATGTAAATCTGACTCTGCAATCTGAATGCCGCTAGTGGACTCCTCCACTTAGCGCGAAGCCATAGAAAACAACATTTGATGATCCGCAAAACTAACTTTCGCAGCTCGCACAATGCCAATCACATGGTACCCCAATACCACCAAGAGTCCTAAATCAACATCCACCTCGTAACCTTGCTATAATTGTGACGACTAGCCAACCAGTTAAACCTTCACAAGCTTGCACTTATCAACCAGATGTTGGAAACCATTGCACCTTCATATGAACAATAGAATAGTCTCTCAATGCCTCTATATCTTCAGTCTGGGCGACACGTTAAGACAATGCATGAGCATCCCTGAATCCTTCGGAGCTTGTTTGTAGCATCACAAACCACCGAAGCATAGCGGACATTAAGAGTATGATATCATACATGAATGGATGTAGAGGGACATAAGTTATATGCCTCGAGCTGAATCAATACCGAACGATAAAGAATGAAAGAAGTGGAATCTTCTAACAGTTCTGTAGCCTCTCAAAGATAAGTAGAAACATCTCCGTACCAATCTGCAAGACTCTACTAAACCTGCTGGTGACTCGTAGCACCTATGAATCTAGTGCTCTGATACCAACTTGTCACGACCCAAAATTCCCTCTGAAGAAGTCGTGATGGCACCTAGTCTCAAAACTATGTAAGCCTAACATAAACTCAAATAACATTGATATTTACTAACTTTAAATTAAATTACTCTCGACAAATTACAATTCCCAAAATTGGTGGTACAAGTCACAAGCCTTTCTAAGAGTAGTTATACAAAAAAAATACATCACTGCTCCGAGACAAAAGGAACAAATAAAAATATGTACAAATGAAGGTAACTCCGAGGCCTGCGAACGTTGAAGCAGGTTTACCTTGAGTCTCCACCGCAATGACCCGCATAGCTACTATCGACCAAATACTTGAATATGTACACAAAAATATACAAAAGTGTAGTATGAGCACACCATAGCAGTGCCCAGTAAGTATCAAGACTAACCTCGGTGGAGTAGTGACGAGGAACAGTCAAGGCACCTATTGGTCAAATAAACTGAACATGATATAATGATAAACTATCGATATACGATAATAAGGTAATATTAGTAGTAGGGAGAAACTCAAACCACAAACAGTAGAAACAATAAAGGGAAACACAGAAGGAAACGAAGATAACCAAGTAAATTAACATCAACGTAGCTAGGACACAGACAAGTAAAATGTACTCAAATAAGAAAAGCGATGTCAACTCAATAAATCACATCATTTCTAATTCACAATTCCAGTCATCTCAAATTCGTTGTCTCATATCATAACCTCACTTACCAACCCTTGGCACACCCAACACCTCGTACCCACATATTTCTATCTCACTTTGTGCAATGATGTTCTCATGTTACTCAGTACATAGGGCCCATAACCAATGCAACTAAGATGTTCAAGTAGTCTCATTTACATAATATGACGTAGAGTAAGTTTACAAACCAACTAGGAACTCAACAACAAAAGATGAAGTTATTATTCGAAATCATTTTAATAAAGAAGGTACCATTTTCAATTAAAATACAACGTTGAATGATTTATTACCTTTAACAAGGGATTTAATAAATTAACTTAGTAGAAATTCCTTTTTATGTAAAATACAACCTCAAACGGTTTAAGGAAATTTAATTGAGAAACTAATTGAGTTAAAAATATAACAATTACTGAAATTTGAAGTATTGAAATATATATATATATATCTATATATATATATATATATATATATATATATATATATATATATATATATATATATATATATATATATA
>MU744134.1:22649-70304 GCA_026770625.1 Nicotiana glauca | reverse complement strand
AAATATATATATATATATATATATATATATATATATATATATATATATATATATATATATATATACTATGAGGTATTGTAAACATTATGGATTGCAACACAAAGGATCACAGCATTAAAGGAATCTAAACAGTGAAATACTGGAATTGATAAAATCAAATACAACAGGGACAAATAATCACAGAAGGAGTACAACTCAACGCAGTGATAACAACCGAGATCTCCCAGGATACCGTCCAGTGGTCCCAATTATAAATATCCAGTGGATCTCCCGGGTGCCATCCAGTAGTCCAACTCATAGAATGTGAGTATCTCCCGGAATACCGATCCGTAGTCCCAAATGTAAATTCCCAATACTGGAGGAATCTACCAGGTGTAGTCCCGTTGTTCCTATATAAAAGTGCAGGGGGATCTCCCGAAATACCAATCCATAGTCCCAAATTAAACATGCAAGGGGATCTCCCGGGATACCGTCTCGTAGTCCCAAAGTAAACATGCAGTGGCAACACGAAGAATACTCAAAAAAACCCAACAACCCAATAACAAGGAATTCCACAACAAAGATTATGAATACAACGGCAACAAGAGAATCACAGAAAAACCAAGAAGTGCACTAACCTTAACAGAAAAATGAGGCATAACAGGCATGTGGTAACCACATGGGCAACTACAACAATTTGGACACATAACATACATACACGGGGTCATACATGGCAGGTATATTGCCTCATCCCGCCTCAGGTCTGCGGTCTCGGTTTCGACCGCATTTTTCATACTGTTACATTTGGAATTTGGAAAAACGTAAAACATAAAAGTTGTAGCCCATTGAATTTCCTTTCCAACCATATATTTAATAGTCCAAATGGAGTTTTGAGAAAACGTTATATACATTTTACTAGACAGTGCGCAATATACTAACTCAATTCTTTGTTTTGTTACTTTATCATCTGTTGATCCCCGAATACAATCCCGGCTTAATTTTTGGGCTTTTAATCATAATTCAAAGATCCAAATTACTTGAACTCATTCCATAACATCCATATAGCTCGGAATCACTCCTACAACGTATAAAACACATTGTTAGTGCAAAACACTAGCGATTAAAGCGCAAATTCAATTAAAGTGCAGTAAATTAGAGTGTAATAATCGACTAAAATACTTAATCATAGCCTATAATCAGCAAGCAACAAGGCCAGGTAGACTTTAGTGCTCTCGGTACATTGCCCCCACCTCGGCTCAAGTTGTTCACTCGGGTAAACCCAGTCTAGAACACAACCCCAAGTTTAAATTTAGAAGAACATAACCTTATGCCAGACATCTAGTAGGAACTTTTGTTTGCATTACATGCATTTGACTTAGGGGACTCAATACAGGGATTGGGTCCGTCTAGGACAGGCGTACACAAAAATAACAAACCATCTTGATGCATCTTACGTGCTATGTGAATATTTATTTGTTTCGGCTCGCATGTTGACCGTCTAGGAAAGACAATCAGGGGAAAACCAAGAGTGGCGTAGAAAGGAAATAAACCCAATATTCAAAAATATCCCGAAACCCTGCCAAATTTTTTTTCAGTAAAAAAAAAGGGATTTGAAAAAAAACAAAAAAATAAAACAAAAAAAACAAAAAGAGTCTTTTCAAAACTATTCACTCACGTTTTCTTTTAAAAATATGTCAAGACTGCCCGACTGCGCAGGTCGGATTCCCACCGGATGTGGGATACGTAGGCAATCTACATAGGGTTCGGCCTCCTTTGAAAAATTAACCAAATAAAGTAAAGTCGTAGGTAAGGATTTGTGTCAAGAATAAGCCGAGCCAATTTCGGCGACGTTCTCACCGAGATAGCCTTAGAATAATTTCAGTTGTCGAAGGGCTATTTTCGTAGAGAACAAACAAGTCTGTCGGTAAAGGGTCATTTTTCTAAGTGTCTTCCCCCGGCCTCAAAATTTACTTGAAATTGAGAAGGGGCCACATTTACGAAAGCAGCCATTTTTGTGAAGAAGGAGAAAGTCATTTTCTTGTGAAGTCAAAAGGTTGTTTCCTCAAAATTTATTAGAGTAAACCCTAACCCTAACCATTCACAGGTACCAAGATAAACATTGTCCAGGACCCGAAACTACTAGTCATAGAGTAGGCTCAGTTATAGCTGCGCATGTAGTGGTATGATTTGGACGAAGATGGTCAAGACTGCGTGAAATAACAGTTGGGTGCTCTTATTGATATATTGGAAATCAAACCACGGAAAGATTTAATCAAAGACTTGGTAACCTTTTGGGATCTTGTGCACAATGTCTTTCGCTTCTTAGATTTTGAACTCAACTCTAGACTGGAAGAAATAGCTGGGCACATCCATTTTGGCCGGGACTTGAGAAAATACAGTTGATATTCCCAAGAGCCCCATCAGTAAACAAATTCTTTTATCTTCTTAATATCAGCAAACAAATGAAGAAGGCTCATATGGACAAGGGGTGCTATTCCTTTCAATTTTTGTATTCCAGATTTGGGCATTCGGTCGGGTTCGAAACAAAAAAGGATTGAACAACAAACAAGACACTAACCTTTGGCAAATTCATCGTAGGTTTGCCTTCATAGTTGCATTCCTGGCAATCATAGTCTTTCGAAATGCCGAGGGGACGGTAAATACCGACATGGCTTGAGTTGCACAAACCATTATTACAAAGAAAGATCAACACTTGCTCCTCTAGTACTGGTAGATACTTACCAAGCATTGACATTGTGTAGATCCAGGGCCCAATTCTTCCAGGGTTGCAGTGTTCTTCTACAAATATGGTCGATCGAGCATCTCCGCCACCACCCCAAGTTCATGAGCTATGGTTCAAGACAAGATAATTTCATCAAAAGCTATGAGGAAAGGGTGATAGATTGCAACGCTCCAGAATGGTTTGAAGCTTGGTTCTCCCATTTGAAAGCTCTAAAGGCAAGTCAAGTCGAATGGACTATAGGTTGGCTCCCGACAACAGAAATCATATGTATGATAGCCACAAAGGGTTATTTGATGTTGATAGGTTTGTAGAGTGTCCAGTCGTATGCACCATAGAGGGTCTTAAGGAAGCTACGGAGATATCATGTGTTAACTAAAGATGAAGATCTAACCACCCAGGTCATCGAACTCGACCCAGAGGCTGCATTGCTAGAGACTTTAGTTTAGCAGGATTGGAATAATTGTCGGTATCTGAAAAATGGAACCCAGGTACCGGATATTGCCAAAGGGAAAGTGAATCCGAATTATGCAACATAGTTTGAAGGAAAGCCAGGTGCAAGCAATGAGCCAGAGCCTGAACCAGAGCCTGAAAGACTAGCAAAAATGTTGCGTGTGCAGGCTTTCGATGACAAAGTCAAAGAACGGTTGGCATGGGGAGAGAAGGAGAAAAAGTACCAAGCTACCATCCACACTATTGAGGAGAAATTGAGAAACATTGAGTTCAATAATGATCTACAACTGCAAGAAGCCGAAGGAGAAAGAAGGAAATTGGCCTAGAAAAATGAAGCCTTGCGAGCTCAAATTTAAAGAATGAAAAGCGCCGCCAAAAATTTGGCCAGAAGTAGACAAGATGAGAAGCTCATAAACGGCCTTAGGAGAAAAGTGGGAGATTACGAGGCAGACCTGGAAAAGACTAAAATGGAGTTAGTAAAAGCCCAATCCAAGTTAGCTAAGAATGCAGAGGGGCGGGAAAATTTCGTCCGACAGCTGAAAGAGAAGTACGACAGAGGAATGGTGGGTCTAAAGAAAAGAATCAATGTCCTTGAAAGTGAAGTGACCAAGCAGGCAAGAGATTTCAAAGCAGAAAGGGAACATTGCTATGCCCTGATGTCGCAGTTAGAAAAGGACATGCAGCAACTTCAAGAACAAAATCATACTGCCGAACAAGTTTTGGGGGCTCGATCTCAGCAGATTGGACGATTAGTACAAGAGAATGGTATTATCAGGGAAAGGTTTAGGAGGATTGCAGACTACATCGTGATGAAATTCAACAAGTGTGAAGACATGACCCAGTCCATGTTCTTCGCTTCCGTTATGATCTTTGTCCGACAGATCATGGATAATTTTTTTCGTCTTCAAGAAGACCTTGCGCATAGACCCGCAGCAAGGCCAACTGAAGCAACACTGGGAGCTCTTATGTACTCTTGATTTTATTTTTGATTCTGTATTGCAATTTCTTTTAGAGTATGTCAGTCCATTTCGAGTCTTGTCGTAGTTTTTGAAAAATTTTAATTCTGTAGGGAAGTCGTTGTAATCAGGATGCTTTGTTTTGTTTTATAAAATTTGAATAAAAAAATATATGTGTGTTTTTTATTTTATTTATTTATTTATCTATCCCCAAACTACACGTGGTCTGATTCATGCAGCGTCATGATATGTAGGCAATCCCCATAGGATTCGATCATAACCATAAAATAAAGAGGAAAAAAAAGAGAGAGAAAATAAGAATAAATTGAGGGGAAAGAAACAATGGAAAAATAAGAGAGGAAAGAAATTACGGGGAAAAAAATGAGAGAGCCAACAAAGTAAGACGGAATGAAAAGAGAAAGAAACAAAAATGCAAAATGAAAAGAATTAGTGAAAGCCGAGATAAAGCAAGCAGCTGCTCAAATGCATGATAGAAATGGTTAACTACTTAGGTGCATTGCATCCCAAACATGCGGTTGCCTACCTGTTAAGCTCCTAGTAGCTAACAAGTTTGCTTGATGTCATTAAGTACATGCAGGTGGTTAGTTTGATCGGCATTCTGGCAATCCACCCGTTCAACACCAGGTCTAAGAACAAGTTGATCATGGCCGACCAGGAACTGGATGCAAGTGTTATTGATCCGTCGAGAGATATGGAAGAGTCAGAGGTTAATCTGAAAGAGGAGTTGTATAAGTTGAAACATCAGATGGCCGAAATATACCAAGCCTGGGTGAAAGGGCATCCCCCACCATCATACCCCGCCTTCATCCCACCATTAGCTCAATCCCAAGAACCTCCCACTGCTGATTCAACCCCACAACATGCACCAGGTTTCACCAACTATCACCATTATCAGGGTACCACCTACCGAACCCCACAAGCACCACCAGCCAAAATGATCCCACACCCCCTTCCACCAACTACCGCTATTTTTATAGCACCCCCGTCAGCTACACTCCATCGGTCCTCCAGTGAGCCATTATTATAAACCCAAGATAATCAGTAATATCACCCAGAGCCAACTTTCAAGGCCCCAGATCATCACTCTTATACTCCTCTTTTCGACCGCCCTATTGAGATTGAGAAATCACCTAAAGACCCGGAATAAGAGGAGATGTTTAGGAAGGTAAGAAGCCTGGAACAATCGTTCAGAAACATGCAGGGATTGGGAGACCAGGTGAGCATAGCCTACAAAGATTTGTGTCTATTTCCTGATGTTCAGCTACCTGTGGGATTCAAGATGCCTAAATTCGACCTGTATGAGGGGCACAGAGAGCCGATGGCCCACTTGAGGGGATTTTGCAGTAAAATGAGAGGATATGGTGGAATAGACAAGATGTTAATGGCATACTTTAGCCAGAGTCTGCGTGGCACGATTTTAGAGTGGTATAGACGTCGAGATCACAGCAGATGGTATACATGGGATGATCTGGCCCAACCATTTGCACGGCACTTCCAGTATAACATAGAGATCATCCCAGATCATTTGTCCCTAACTAAGATAGAGAATAAACCAGGAGAAAGTATCAGAGAATATGGTTTTTGTTGGAGAGAACAAGAAGCAAGAGTCAACCCTCTGATGGAGTAAAATGAAATGGTGGAGTATTTTCTGCAAGCTTTGGAGCCTGCTTACTTTGCCCATCTTATATCGACCATAGGAACTTCTTTCAACGAGGTTGTGAAGATACGCGACATGGTAGAAGAAGGGATTAAATCAAGCAAAATCATGAGCTACTCAGCCATCAAAGCAACCACCCAAGCCATCAAGAATGTTACCGGTAGAGTGATCGGAAAGAAGAAGAAAAAAGATGTGGCAACTGTTTATTCAGGATCGTGGTTTAGACCGAGGGGCCCGTCACACCATTATACCCAACCTCGACCCCATCACCGAAACTACACCCAAACCCCATATAATACACTCCAACATTACTTCCCATCACCAGACCCTTAAATTTCTATCCACCACACCCAGTCATATACTCAACCTCCTTCTTACCTACAGTGGCATGCCCAAACCCCACAAAACACCTACCTACCTCCACGAGCCTACCGAAACCCCGCTGGTTCAGGTTTCGGCCCAAGCCAATATTCTGAAAAGGTTGCACTATAAGAAAACTTTCACCCCGTTGGGGGAGTCTTATACCAGTTTATTCTAGAGATTGAGGCAGTTGGATATGATGAGGCCAATTAAGTCAAAATAGTCAAACCCTCCTCCAAATAATCTTGATTATTCCCTGAGCTGTGTATATTGCTCTGGTACTCCGGGCATGATACGGAAAAGTCCTAGCACTTAAAGAATGCCATCAAAGAGCTCATTGACACAAACTAGATTGGGGTTCAACTCTGGAAGCACCCAATATCAATTAGAACCCATTGCCAACTCATGATGAAACAAACATGATCGAGATAGTACAAAAGGAGGGGGAGCCCAAGAACCAATCACAATCTGTTATGATGATTCGGTCTAGTGAGGCCAAGCCAGTCAAGGAAACAATTGTCACAAAAGCAATGGTTCAAGGAACAGCAAATAAATTGAGCATGCCAAATGGTGAACCATCTGTAGTAGTTGAGAAGAGATCCCCAAGTGATGTTGTACCGAATCAAGAAAAGTCAAAGGTAATCGTGCTAGGGTTGGCGAATAAGCCTATCATAGTTGTGGAGGGTACCCGTACGGACCCTATCATCATCAATCCTGTAACCCAGTTGCCGGTGATCACCACCAAGGCTATCACATAGAGCTATGAACGGGTGATATTGACCAATAAGGGGAAGGAAGTGAAAGAAAAGGTCAAAAAGGCCTAGGGATTAACTCGTTCGGGGAGATGTTTTGCCCCGAAAGAGTTAAGGAAAGCTAAAACACAGAGATAATCCAGTTCTAGTAAAGAAAGCAGTCACTAAAGAAGAAGCAGAGGAGTTTTTGAGAAAAATGAAAGTGCAAGATTACTCTATCATGGAGCATTTAAGGAAGACTCCCACTCAGATTTTCTTGCTATCAATGTTGATCCAGCCAGACGAGCATTGTCGGGCCCTGATGAAAATTCTAAACGAAGCTCATGTCCCCAACAAAATCACAGTAAACCATTTAGGAAAGATCGCTAATAAGATATTTGAGGTGAACAGGGTCACTTTTTCTAATGACGAGTTGCCTCTGGAAGGTACTGAACACAACAAAGCTCTCTATATTACAGTGAAATGTGAAGATTCTATGGTCACTAGGGTGCTGGTGGATAATGGTTCCAGTGTAAATATTTACCCTCTCTTTATTCTGCACAAGCTGAAGACTGTTACTGAAAGGATCCGAAAGAACATTATATGTGTCCGAGATTTTGACGGTGGAGGAAAGGATTCGGTCAATGATATCGTGCTTGAATTGACAATAGGACCGGTTGAATTTACCGTGGAGTTCCAGGTATTGGATGTGTCTGTCCCTTACAATTTTCTATTGGGTCAAACCTGGATACATGCAGCCAAAGCAGTCCCGTCCTCTTTGCATTAGATGGTAAGTTTGAGTGGGACAGATAGGAGATTATCGTGCATGGTGATGAGAGCTCGGTTGCTTACAATGATACCTCTGTCCCGTTCATTGAGGTCGAAGATGATTAAGGGCCTTGGGTCTACCTGTTTCTGAAACAGTGCCAATTGAGAAGGTTCCAGAAGGGAAATGTATTCTAACTCCAAAGCTAGCCTCCACATCCGTTATGGTGGTGTCTGAAATCTGAAGAATGGATTTATGCCAAGAAACGGCCTAGGCACTTCTTTACAAGGTATCGTGAAGCTAGTGTCTCTGCCTAAAAACTTGGATACGTTCGGTCTTGGATTTAAACCCACAGCGGGGGATGTGAAAAGGGCTAAAAGTTTGAAACATAAGGCGTGGGCACTTCTGAAGCCTATCCTGCATCTCTCCAGATCATTTGTCAAGCCCGGTGCCATGAAGCGCCCAGTGATAGCAGTTCCAAATCCAGCGGCTAACGTTGATAAAGAGTTAATTGAAAGGTTCCAGAGTTTGTTTGATGATGTGAACATGGTAGAAGTTGGAGAAGGTTCTAGCAAAGCAGATGTGCAGTTCATCGGGCCGAAACTAAAGCTTAACAATTGGAAGGCTACTCTTCTCCCTATTCGGAGGGAGTTTTGGTAGTTTACTTTGTTTTCCTTTCTATCTAGGTCATTCCATGGTTGTGACCCAGATTTTTATTTTCTCGCTTGTTTGATGTACAAACCATGTTATCCTTTATTTTCAATGAAATGCAATTTTCCTTTTTCCATCATTCCTGATAGTTTCTATTTCTGTTTCGTTTTCTTTTTGTACAGTTCTTTTTATGTTGGTTTCAATGACATGACATGCATGAGGAATTTTCGGCCAAGTCTTAAAAGTCAATCTAATTCTAAAATAATAATCCAAGAAATAGAGAGTGATGATATAATAGAATATAATGAGGATGAGGCACTTGAGGAAATCAGTAAAGAATGAAATCATTTTAAAGAAAAACCCAAGCCTAATTTGAATGAAACCGCAGCAATCAATTTAGGAGATCTAGATAATGTCAGATAAACAAAGATAAGTGTCCATCTCGAACCCCAGATCTGGGAGGAAATAATTAAAGCACTATTTGAATACAGGGATATTTTTGCATTGTCATATGATGACATGTCGGGCTTGAGTACCAACTGATCCAACTTTCCCTCCTATTAAGCAGAAATTAAGGAAATTTAAGACCGACGTGAGTGTGAAGGTCAAAGAAGAAGTCACAAAGCCGATTGAGGCAAAGGTCATTCAAGTCACACGATATCCCATATGGTCAGCTAATGTTGTACCCGTGCCAAAGAAAGACGGTAAGACCAGAGTATGTGTCGATTACCGTGACCTCAACAAAGTAAGTCCAAAGGATAACTTCACGTTGCCAAATATCTACATTTCGATTGTTAATTGTGCCAAGCATGAGATTGGGTCTTTTGTGGATTGATATGCGGGATATCATCAGATCTTAATGGATGAGGAAGATGTGGAAAAAATGGAATTTATCACGCCATGGGGAACATAATGCTATCGGGTCATGCCATTTGGTTTGAAAAATGCTGGGCCAGCTTACATGAGGACAATGACTACCATATTCCATAACATTATACACAGGGAGATCGAGGTTTACGTAGATAATGTAATCATAAAGTCCAGAAAGCAGTCTGACCACCTCAAGGACCTGAGAAAATTCTTCTAGAGGCTCCGCAGGTACAATCTTAAGCTCAACCCTGCAAAGTCTGCATTCGGTGTTTTGTCGGGCAAGTTGTTAGGTTTCATAGAAAGTCGGCGGGGCATCGAGCTAGATCCATCAAAAATCAAAGCTATCTAGGAATTACCACCACCAAAGAACAAGACTGAGATGATGAGTCTATTAGGGAGGTTGAACTACATCAGTAGGTTTATTGCTCAACTGACGACAACCTACGAGCCCATCTTCAAGTTGCTAAAGAAGGATGCTACGGTCAAATGGACCGATGAGTGCCAAGAAGCATTCGATAAGATCAAGGAGTATTTATCAAACCCACCTGTGTTGGTACCACTGGAACTAGGGAGACCTTTGATTCTTTATCTGACAGTCCTGGATAATTCATTTGGCTTCATGTTGGGTTAACATGGCATCACTGGCAGGAAAGAGCAGGCCATCTATTATCTCGGCAAGAAGTTCACATCCTATGACATGTTGCACCCTGACTTGGGTAGCACAGAAGTTGAAGCATTATCTGTCATCCTATACTACTTACCTCATTTCTCGTCTGGATAAAACTATACTTTCCAGAAGCCTATGCCCACAGGAAGACTCGCAAAGTGGAGGATCTTGCTCATAAAATATGACATCGCATATGTGACTCGGACGGCAATGAAAGCCCAAGCTTTAGCCGGTCATTTGGTTGAGAACCTGGTGGATGAAGAATATGAGCCATTGAAGACTTATTTTCCTGATGAAGAGGTAATGTATGTTTAGGAGGTCGAGCAAGATGAGAAGCCTGATTGGAAACTTTTCTTTGATGGGGTTGCTAACTTGAAAGGTGTTGGGATAGGAGCTGTGCTCATTTTCAAAAAAGGGCATCACTACTCTGTCACAGCTCAACTTCGTTTCTATTGTACCAACAACATAGCCGAGTACGAAGCGAGCATTTTGGGTTTAACATTAGCTGTGGACATGGGAGTCCAGGAAGTGCTGGTTTTTGGAGATTCAGATCTATTAGCTCACCAGATTCAGGGAGAATGGAATACTTGATATTTGAAGCTCATACCATATCGACAATGTCTACAGGATATTTATCTGCGGTTCAAATCAGTGGAGTTCAGGCGTATCCCTAGGATCTACAATGAGGTTGCTAACGCCTTGGCTACTCTAGCGTCAATGTTATAGCATCCGAATAAGGCCTATGTTTACCCTTTGAATATTCATTTCCGTGATCAACATGCTTACTGTAACATGGTGGAAGAAGAACTTGATGGTGAGTCGTGGTTCCATGATTTCAAGGAATACATCAGGATGGGGGTATATCCGGTACAAGCCACAGGTGATCAAAAGAGAATAATTCGACGATTGGCAAGTGGAATTTTCTTAAGCAGAGGAGTTTTGTACAAAAGAACTCCAGATCTCGGATTATTAAGATGCATAGATGCTAAGCAAGCCACAATTATCATGATTGAAGTACATTCGGGAGTTTGCAACCCGCATATGAGCGAGTATGTTCTGGCAAAGAAAATTCTTCGAGCAGGCTATTATTGGCTCACCATGGGGAGAGATTACATCAGCTTTGTGCATAAGTGTCATCATTGCCAGGTGCACGGTGATTTGATCCATTCTCCCCCATCTTAATTGCACACAATGTCCGCACCTTGTCCTTTTGTTGCTTGAGGTATGGATGTTAACGGACCAATTGAGCCAGCAGCATCCAATGGACGTAGGTTTATTCTTGTGTCCATCGATTATTTCACCAAATGGGTCGAAGCTATGAGTTTCAAATACGTGACCAAGAAAGCAGTGGTTGACTTTATTCATTCAAATATCATTTGTCGGTATGGAATTCCAAAGGTAATTATCACGGAGGCGCAAATATTAACAGTTATTTGATGAAGGAAGTATGCCAGTAATTCAAGATTATGCATTGAAATTCCACTCTGTATCGTCCCAAGGAAAATGGAGTGGTTGTGGAAGCACACAAGAATATAAAGAAGATACTTCAAAAGATGGTGCAAGGTTCTAGGCAATGGCATGAAAAGTTACCCTTTGCTTTACTGGGATACCGCACTACTGTTTGCACTTCAGTTGGTACAACTCCTTATTTGTTAGTGTATGGTACTAAAGTAGTGATACCGACGAAGGTTGAGATTCCATCCCTTCGAATTATCATTGAAGCAGAGATTGATGATGATGAGTGGGTCAAAACCTGTTTGGAGCAATTAAGTCTGAATGATAAGAAAAGATTGGCGGCAGTATGTCACAGCCAGTTGTATCAAAAGAGAATGGCAAGAGCATACAACAAGAAGGTGCGTCCCTGGGGATTTGAAGTGGGTCAGCTAGTGTTGAAATGCATCATTCCATATCAAACTGAAGCAAAAGGCAAGTTTGCCCCAAATTATAGGGGTCATTCGTAGTAATGAGAGTGCTGTCCAATGGTGCTTTGTATTTAACAGATATAGAAGGCAAGTGTATAGACATGGCTATCAATTCTGGTACGGTCAAAAAATATTATGTGTGATTTCTTTGATTTAAATTGTGTTCACTTGTACTTGGCATATTTTGAAGATCGAAATGACGAAGGCATTTTATTCTGCTTTCTAAACACTTTATCCATTGTTATCCCTTTGACCGTTATTTTCTTTCTTTTATACCACTCTTTTGGAATTAGTAGCAAATTTCAGAAACACAGATACAGAAGACAAAGAGAGAGAGAAAATGAAAAAAACAAGAGAGAAAAGAAAAAGAGAATAAAGACAAAAATGAAAAGAAAGAGAAAAAGAAAAAAGAAAAAAAATAGAAAAGAAAAAAAGAAAGAAGAAAAAGAAAAAAACAAAGAGAGAAAGAAAAGAAGATGAAAAGAGAAGAAGAAAGTACAAATAAAAACAAAGCAACTCATATGTCATGAACTACGTTCGACCTGATTCCTTTTAAGGATACGTAGGCAGCCTCACAGTTCTGTCTCATCAAAATAAAATTCAGAAGTCCCCAAGCAAAGAAACTGGGGCAGAAGTTGTGATTTTGTAATAGATCTGATTCTAAAAGTTGTAATTTTGAACCCATTCAAGTTGTTTTGAGCCTTTATGATATCCATTCTTTCTAACCCTATCCAAAAGCCTATGTTACGGTCCAAAGAAAGACCTTCAGATCAATCTTAGAGGGATGCCAAGTTAAGAAAGTAGAGGTATGATTCATATAAGGGGTAACACTCCGTTCAACATAGGAAAAATGAGTAATTAGAGAGTCTTATTGGTGAAAACCCTCACGGCACTGTAAGGTGACAGAAAGTTGAGAGAAATTAAAAATGAGAGAGTCTTATTGGTGAAAACCCTCAAGGGCACAGTAAGGCGATGGTGTGTTGAGAGATGAACAACAAACGAGAGAGGTTTGCTGGTGAAAACCCTTCAGGGCACCGCAAGCCGAATGAGGTTGTTGATTTTGTAAAAGAATTGGATCATGGGGACCCCAAGCATAAAATGTGAGGACTGAAAGGTGATTGACTGAATGGACTAGGCTAATTAATCCAAAATGCATGTCATGATCACTGATGCCAGCAGCCTCACTCAGATAAGTCCTTTTTTTCTCCTTTTCTTCTTCAAATAGTCTCCGTAAGGAAAGCAGGTGCCAGACAGGTTTGGACGTAAGTTTTTAGTACCCTCCCAGATAACGGGATTTAGTAAGTTACGAGACCCTCGCAAGTGACAAGGTCTCACGAGAGTTTTTCTTTTGGGAAGTATAATTCAGCATTTAAGTTTTCACTTTTGAAGATGAGACTTGGTTTGAAATTTTCAGCATAAAGGAATTTAGCTTAGAACTGATTTTGATAACAAGAGTCGGTTAACACTCACAAATGTTCCCAATATCAAACTAGGGCAGAAAAAATTTCTTTTGTTTTGTCTGTTTTGATGTAATCAGTCGTTCACCTGGAGAACAAGGGAAAACAACTCAAGTTTAGAGGAAAACAACTCAAGTTTCAAGATAAAACAATTCATCTTTTAGGAATTAGGCGCCCACCTAGAGAACAAGGGAAGACAACACAAGGTTCAAAGGAAAGGAAAGCAGTTCAGGTTCAGCAATCAGGCGCCCACTGGAGAACAAGGGAAGATAGTTCAAAGGAAAAGCAGTCTCAAGAGAAAGCAGTTCGAAGTTCAAGCAATTAGGCGCCCACCTGGAGAACAAGGGAAGACAACACAAAGTTCAAGAAAAAGGAACGCAGTTCAGATTCGGCAATCAGGCGCCCACCTGGAGAGCAAGGAAGATAGTTCAAAGAAAAAGCAATTTCAAGGAAAAGCAGTTCAAGTTCAAGCAAGCAAGCACCCATCTAGAGAACAAATGAAAGCAGTTCAAATTTCAGAGAAAAGCAGTTCGAGTTCAGTAATTAGGCGCCCACCTAGAGAACAAGGGAAATAGTTCAAAGAAAAGGCAGTCTCAAGAGAAAGAAGCTTAGGTTGAGTAATCAGGCGCCCACCTGGAGAACAAGGGAAGATAGTTCAAGTTTTAAGGGAAAGCAGTTTCGAAAGAAGACGGGTCAAGTCAAGCAATAAGGCGCCCACCTGGAGAACAAGGGAAGACAGTTAAAAGGAAAAGCAGTCTCAAGAGAAAGCAGTTCGAAGTTCAAGCAATCATGCACCCACCTGGAGAACAAGGGAAGACAACACAATGTTCAAGGGAAAGGAAAGCAATTCAAATTCAGCAATGGAAGACAGTTCAAAGGAAAAGCAGTTTCAAAGGAAAGCGGTTCACGTTCAAGCAATCAGGTGCCTACCTAGAGAACAAGGGAAAGTAGTTCAAGTTTCAGATAAAAGCAGTTCGAGTTCAGCAATCAGACGCCCATCTGGAGAATAAGGGAACATAGTTTAAGTTTCAAGGGAAAGCAGTTTCGAAAGAAGACGGGTCAAGTCAAGCAATCAGTCGCCTACCTGGAGAACAAGGGAAGATAGTTCAAAGAAAAGGCAGTCTCAAGAGAAAGCAGTTCAGGTTCAGCAATCATGCGCCCACTTGGAGAACAAGGAAAAACAGTTCAAGTTCCAGAGGAAGGCAGTTCGAGGCTAAGCAATCAGGTGCCCACCTGTAGTACAAGGGAAGACGGAACAAGTTCAAAGGAAAGTGGGTTAATTTTAGCAATCAGGCGCCCACTTGGAGAACAAGAGAAAATTATTCAAGTTTTGAGGGAAGACAGTTCAAGTTGTGGCAATCAGGCGCCCACCTGGAAAACAAGGGATTTCATTCCAGAATGTAATTCAAGTTAGTAACAAAGAAAGCTACTTGGGAATTATGAGTCAACAGCTCTAGATGTAACACAGAGCCGCAGAAGTCGCAAGATCAAGTTTGAAGATACGTAAATAGGATTCTTGTAATTCATAGATCATAGTTTATTTTAACTTCTTTGCGTTGACTCGATGTAATAAGGAGTTCAGCAAGCAGAAGCAGAAGCAGAAGCAGCAGCAGTAACGGTAAAATCACAGCTTCTCGGTAGTCCCAGCTACCAAAATTTTTTGAACTACACTGACCTAATTCCTTTAAAGCCAAGGATATGTAGGCAACCTCGGAAGCATGGTGCAGTCAAATCTTTCAAAAATGCTTCCCACG
The DNA here is from genome assembly GCA_026770625.1 of Nicotiana glauca. Taxonomy (NCBI): domain Eukaryota; kingdom Viridiplantae; phylum Streptophyta; class Magnoliopsida; order Solanales; family Solanaceae; genus Nicotiana; species Nicotiana glauca. Next base: position 55,320 of record MU744134.1, on the reverse strand, counting down.
GAATGTTCAAACAGGCAAAGATCACTGATATCTACTCACTTTATCTTTGCACGAAAACTCTTCGTGTTTTCGAGTAAAGGGGGTAGTTGTGAGCACATAATTTTTGCCCTATATGAATTAGTCCTATAAAACTCAAGAAAATAGATTTTTTTTAATTATTTGCCATTTTATAGGATTTTTATAGGAATTTATTAATTGTTTGCATTTTTGTGCACGTTCAATTTCTATTAAAATCATGAAAAAATATCAAAAATATCATGCGTTGCATTTAGGTTTTATCTTTATATTATAGGATTAATTAGTTAATTATTTATCTTATTAAAATTGAAAATCACAAAAAATGATTCTTTTTTGCATTTTTTGTTTTAATTTTAGAATACAAGTTTTTCTCCTTTAATTTAGGATCAAGGAGATTTTATAATTTTTAGAAAGTGGTTAATTTTATAATTTAGATTAATTTAAAGTTTAATTTAGGGTTTTCATTAATTAAGGTAAAGGAAAAGAAAAATAAAAGAAAAGTTGAAAAAAAGAGAAGAATTGGAGAAAAGGCTATTTCAATTGGGCCAATTATGTCTAACCCTAGAGACCCCCTCCCTGATCTCCCTCGTCCCCAAGCCATCAAACCCTAGCTGCCCTTCCACCCCTCACCGACTTCGCCTTACTCCACTGCCGGAAATCCCCCAAGGCGATGGACCATCTCCAAACACCACCAAATTAACCCACCAGAATCCTTGTCATCTCTTCTTCCTGTATCCTAAACCCATTCCCCTTGAATCCCTCTCAAATACCTCCGATTTGAGATCTAAAAATCAAACCTAAAAACCCTAGATCACCCTAATCGACCCCAAACTCCTACCCTACAACCACCAGGCCTCCCCAAACTCAAAACCCCAAAAAAATTCCTTAAACAACCTCTGGAATTTGTCAAATCTTGAATCTAGATTTGACCTAATTTCGAAGTTAGGATTTCTTTTGAAGTTTCTGCTCGTCGTGATTTGAAGCTTGCCCTGATAGAGTAAGCTTGACTAGAGTATTCATTAGGGTCAGTTTCAAGTTTCGTCGAAGCATCTCGAGCTTGTCCATGTCTTCCACCTTTCCTTATCTTGGTCATCTATGCCGATTCAATCGATACTCTCCAGTTTTAGGTCAGTTTGTTCATTTCTATTTTTCATTTTTTGTTTTCGTATCCTCTGTTCATTCTTTTTCTTTCTTCCTTTCTTTATCAATTAATTTCTATTTGTATGATGGGTTAGAACACTTAACAAGCCGGCTACTTTTATTTTTGTTTAAATTAGTTAATTGTTAAAACATTTTTAGCATATTCTAGTTCATGTTCAATTACAGTTCACATTGATTAATCCAATTTTGTTTGCTTACTGAATCAGCTAGTCTTAAGGTTTTATTTTCTTTAAGTCCATTAGATTTTAATGTTTAGGTCCCTTTTGGGATTTTTGGTTCATTCCTGTTTGGGCAGGAGAACCTATTGGTTTGGCTTGGGTCTTGTGCCAGTTTGAGGAGTAAATACAGGGGTGTTAGGGGGTGTTTTAGGTATTTGAGGATTGGAGAATTTTTCTGTTATGGGAGAAGCTTCTACAGGATAAGGGTAGGCTTACATGTTAAGAGATAAGGAAGAGCTAAGATATTTTTCTAAGGGGCTAAGGGGTAAAATAACTAAGTAAAATAAGGGGTAAAAGGGAGAATTAAGAAAAAAGGAAAACCTGATGATGCTGCCCTAAGGTCTGCCTATAAGAGATCTCTTTTTCTCATTCTTGGGGCAGAGATGAAAACATATATTAAATAGCAAAACGGCTAAAAACATTTTCTTCTACACAAATGTTCTGAAAATACGCATTGATATAGATTTTGAGGGCTGAAATACACTAGAAAATGGGAGTTCGAATTACTTTCTGATCTTCCTCTTAGAATTTAAAGAGTGGTCATGGGAGGAGGATTCTTGGGTTTTCAAGTTGAAAATAGCTGGTTTTGAAGTTTTTCTTTATTCGATTATCATTACTATTCTGTTGCTGATCTCCTGCTACTGTTCATCCGGCTAACTTCAGAATTTTCTTTTTCATCTATTGTTGTATCCAGGTATCATCATTGAGCACTGAAATGACAATCGAAGTTTGATATGTTTAAGATGGACCTTCAGTTCTTCTTCTTATTTTTTGATAACTTTTATTCTTTAGGGGTTGTAACTATTTGCTCCAATTTAAACTAAGTATTCCGTTATTCTAGTGTGTTTCTGAAAGTTCAAGGACTCAAGGTTAAAATCTATACCAATGTGTCAACTGTAATTTTTTGGGACTGTGGTGGAAACTGTGGACTGCATAGTATATGTATGTGTATCACCAATTGAGTCACCTTGAGTCTGATACTATTAGCTTAGTTATATGTTTAAGTTTTGGGTAGTACATGAATGAACTCAAAGATTGAGCATTTGTTAGTTTGATCTAGCGATACTTAGTAGTCATCTTCATTTTTTCTTTTTTATCTTGTCTTTAAGGCTGGCTTGAGTATGATTTTCACTGTGTCTGCATCCCATTTCTTTCATCAGTTTAGTTCTCATTTCTAAACATCTGATTTTCCTATGTATTGGTTAAAGTCAGGTGATGAACCTTTTATTAGTCATGCTGGAGTTTGTTTAGTTCTAGGCTGACTCTCAACTCAGTGTTGGGCTCACTTGGAAGCCCGGAAAATGGCTATATAATTTCACTAGCCCATTTGTTGGGCTGTTTGCTGTGAGAGTTAGGTTTAATAGCATGGTTATTATAATCCATCTCTTTTCTTTTAAAATTTTGAAGTTTAAGTTCACAAAAGTTTGGTCAATGTTTAACAATCCAAATCATGATTATTTTTTAGAATTGCCACTGAGGCTGAAACGCTTATAGGATTGATCTTAACGCCTCAATAAACAGTTTAGGATTAACGTTGTGTCACTCATGACCTAGTAACAAGTTGGGAAGGCTGTAAAATAAAGTGTTCATCATGTGTGATTTTTAGAACTTGTGCAAATGATGTTATAGGCCTCATGGGTTGCATGTTGAGTGGCCCTCCTTAGAAGTGGCCAGGCCTGTTAATGGACTAAATAAGGCTGCTTGGTCCAGTCCAGGTTTCGCCTGCTCCTGGCCCGTTTGTACTCCTTCTGGTTCTGCTTCTAGGGCCCAGTTTTCCATTTTATGTCAACAATCTGGTCATCTGAATATTATTATCTTAAGGATTTGTTCGATATTTTTTATAACCAATCACCCAATGTGTCATCTTATGAATACTTGTATTAGATTAAACTTTCCCACCCCTAATAGTTATATTAAGTTCATACTATTTGTAAGTAAAAATTTAGTATCTCTTAAAATTGAATTAAGTGTTGTTTTCTCTAAAATAGATTCAGGTGTGCCATCTTAATTAAATCACATATGGCCCTCACAAATGTTTTATTTAGATATTAAAAATGAACCTTCGTATAAAATCCTTTAGGTGCGCTTTAATTTACAATTGTGATTATTTACACGTTCGCGTGATATAATTACGATTCTGAAAATCAAATCGGAGTATGCGTTCGCGCAATTTCGACCAACTCTCTTAATAATAAAATTTGTTATTAATGTAGTTCTCTTAAATTAAATGTATTTCTTTAGGCCGAGGTGTGCCATTCATAATTGAATCCATATGGCCCTCGTATTAATTTTATGGCTTTGATATTACAAATGATATTCGTAGTTTGCTTTAGGCATATTTAATATACCATCGTGGTTGTGTACACGTTCGCGTGACATAATTACGATTCTAAAAATAAAACTGGGGTATGCATTCACGTAACTTTGGCCAAACTTTCTTAATAATAATAAAGCGTTATTGATTGTGGATACGTTCGCGTGACTTGATTTTTGACGCGCCAAGTAAATGGGTACACGTGTGTGTGACCTGTTTTAAATTTCTTAATCTAAAAGGAAAATGCACATAGGTTCTAAAATTAGTAATTAAATAATTTAAGCCAAGTACGATCAAAGCGACCGTGCTAGAACCACGAAACTCGGGAGTGCATAATAACTTTTTCCGAGTTAACAGAAATCCTTACCCGGATTTCTGTGTTTTGTAGATATTAAAACAGAGTCAAATCTCCTCGATTTGGCATTCTAAATTGGTGACTTGAGCCACCTTCGATTTTCATTTAAATTGAAAAAACTTCTTATATACATTTCCAGGGGTAGGAAAAAGGAGGTGTGACAGGCATAGACTTTAAAGGAATCAAATATCAAATAGAATGAGTATATAACACTATGCTTTCATGACAAGTATTCATACCAAAATAAACAACATCACATTTTAATTATCAAGCAGTGCAATCTCAGCACATGCATAGTGCCAGGCACAATAACCCCTCAATCATACCCTTAGCACACCTACGGTGCCTGGATCAAACCCCTAAATTATCATATATGCTCACACTTAGAACTCTATGAGTGTCTATCATAAGGCCCTGACTAATTACATATCAAGTGTCTGCACTCACAAGATTATACCTGACTCTGGAGGGGCAGATCCTAGCCCAAGCACTTATTAGATCAAAAGTCAATTATCAAAATCATGCAGTCCAATATGGATCCTGATGCGGCATCCCCTCACAATCAATATCACACCCTACAATCAATGCAACTCAGCCCAACATAGGGCCTGGACACAGAAGTGGCATCACAATTAATACTAACATGGCCATATGGCTCATGATCAGTCATCAATATACCCAAGCCAAACCATTTCGAGGTTGGAAACTTAAAGGGTTCGAGAATTGATAAGTTTGATTCATAGTTGACTTTTTGATTACTAAGGTCCGATTGTGATTCCGAGCCTTATGATAGGTTTGTGTGGTGTTTGTAACTTGTGCGTGAGATTTGAGATCATTCTGAGTTGATTAGGTGTGGTTTGGCATGAATTTTATAGCTAGAATTGATTAACTAATTATGGTTGAATTGAGGTATGAATCATGATTTTAATGTTACTTTGTGAGATTTGAGACATCGAGTAGGTTTGTGTCGTGTTTTGAGACTTTTTAGTATGATTGGAGGGGGTCGCGGGGTGAGTAATAGACCACCCGGAGCTTAAGTATTGTCGTAGATATTCTGCTAGTATCTGGTGTGCTTCGCTATTACGGAGCAGCTCTAGTGATCGCGGAGGCTTATTTTGAGGCAGATGGGTTGTCTTCTTTGTTTTCGCAGATGGGACATCACGTTCTCAGTTGGTTGGGGTCAGTATCTTCACATTTGAGCTCTATGATTTACGTTCGCGTATAGGTGAATCAGGCTGGAGGTCGACTAGAGATTGGTCTTCGCAATCACGTGAAGGGTAAAGCTTTTGTGTAGGCATATGACGCATGTGCATCGCGCTCACAAGTGTTTCACCGCATTTGTATTGGGTCTTCTGGAGGTAGCAGCAAGTTGTGCTTTGTGAATTTGTGGCGTGGGTCGTAAGGGTAGTGCCAAACCCATTTAATTTCTACTTTCATAATTTCAGCTCGTCCTCTCATATTTGAACCCTAGACATGCAAAGGCGCGATTTTTGAAATAGACTTTCATACGAGACTTTGGGGTAAGTGATTTCTACTCATTTTTTGTATAACTTTTAGAATTTACTTGAATTATTAACAACAAATACATGAAACTTTAATGGAAAATTTGGGGGGGGGGCATAACTTAAAAGAGTGAAAATTGACAATTTGAAGGTCGATTTGGACTTGATTTTGGAATTTAATCACATATTTAGACTCGTAGGGCTATGGGTAGTTAGGATCTACCCCTTGACTCAGGTTTTTACCATGTGGGTTTGGGTTGGATTTTTGGGAATTGAACAAAGATCAAAACTTTATTATTTGGAATTGATTCATATGGCTTTGTTTGATGTTATTGAAATATTTTGGCTAGATTTGACTCGTTCAGATTGCTGATTTCAGAGGCAAGGGATTTTTGAAGTATTGATTCTCGCACCTTTGTGGTAAGTATCTTACCTAAGATTAGTTTGAGGGTTATTTTCTCGTTGTCTATGATGTTTTTAGATGTAGCACGCGTGTGTGAAGTGACGAGCGTACATATGTGCACCATTCTTCTTCATGATCCGGTTAGATGTTTGGCTATTATGTGCATTCTTTTGCAATCATGTTTATTTAATTCCGTATTTTTTCTTCACTCATTTGATTAGTGAGCTATTATTCATGCTAGAAATCATGTCGAGACTATGTCTTTATCTTGAGATATAAAAGAGCTATTTTTTCTATATTTAGATGTATGTCTTAACTGTATTCATATTTTCAGTCACGGTATTATATTTGGATATTATATTTCTATCTTTATGCGTTCTTTATATGTTATCTCATATATTGTACGTGTCCTTACTTATATGGCACGGGTTTGAGCTGGGCTATGGAATATTAGCATGTTCCGTGCGGTATTCTTGAGAATGGTGCAGTGATATGTGAGCATATTGAGACTTTGGCAAATTCATGAATGGTTTTGGGCCATAGGACCGTGTTGGCATTGATTGTGAGGTCACGTCTTTATCCAGACCCTATACTGGGCTGAGTGGCATTGATTATAGGATGTGTGATAATAATTGTGAGTGGACACTGCATCAGGCCCCATATTGGACTAAATTATTTTGATCATTGATTTTTTATGAGATCATTGCTTGGGCTCGGATCTACCTCTCTAGAGTCCGGTATAATCTTGTAAGTGCAGACACTTGATATGTTCTTAGTGAGGGCCATATTACAGGCACTTGTTGTCACGGCCCAAATAAGCCCGGTGCCTTACTCAACCGAGCACCAATGTAACGTATCCTTCTTATCGCACCATCATGGATAAAATGGTCGTAAGGGCCGTCTTGAGATAACCAAAACAAAACATAAGAGAATACTAGACATAGGATGACCAATATGATATATAAACATATACATGTAACATACGGGCTAATAAGGCCGACGTGATCATTTGTACACTCAAAACATTATCTGCCAAGGCCATACATGTATCCATATATATGACATCTGTCTACAAGCCTCTAAGAGTACTTAAATGTCATAAAGGTCGGGACAGGGCCCTACCATACCGATCAATGCATATCCAACTCGTACTGACCAAAGAGGTAACTCTGGAACAAGTGGAGTGCACCAACACCTTTCGCTAAGCTGATAGCCTAGTAGGACGACTTTCAACCTGTTTATTGGGACCTTCGGGCACGAAACGCAGCATCCCCAGGCTAAAGGGACGTCAGTAAAAATAAAGAATCGAGTATGTAAGGAATGAAAAGTTTTATATAAAAGGCATGAATGAAACATGAAGTAAAGTACTCAACCTGTAAGTTTGAATAGCTACGTGAATCATGAAACATTTATAATATCATGCATTTGCATATAAATATTGTATTATGCATATGTATATACGTACATAACATCATCAAGCCTCAGTGGACATCCCATCATATCATCTCGGCCTCTGTGGGTAAAATCATCAACGTATACAAACTGATCAGGTGGTGGTGCGTATACAATACCATAACATTTCCCCATATTCCATATACATATAATATTCCTGTATATAATGTCATTTCATCATGGGTCGATGTACATTTATAAATGAATGCAATATACAATAAGTAAGTCAATAAGATCTCTCATGATGTCATGTGATCAATAAGTCTTCGGTTAATATCATGAATAAACTTTACCAACTTATGTATTTTTCGAGATCCATGAATAGACATTATAATAATAGGACACATGGGGAATCAAGAACATAGGCACCCCTAGTGCTTCTAAGAATGGAGTCATTTACGAAAGTTGCGCGTTTGTTTGTTTCGTTTGTATCATATGTATTATGCCAAAAGGATATAAAGGATAACCTTAACATACCTTATAAAAATATTTCCAATTACAATGCTAAACTCAGCTCATTGAACCTTAATTTATAACAACGACAATAAAGATATTGTCAAATTACGAATGACTCTCATTTATATAACAAAAGTAACTTAATCTGTAATTAAAAAAACGAGCAGTATTTCCCCTGATTGTTACTACTCCCTCAATCCTACTATAGGCTAGACAACAACACAATACAATCAGCAACTCAAAAATAACCTAACTGCAATTCAGGACCTTTAATACAACAAAAAATCCAAATATACCATAACACACACAATCAACAAGTTATCAGTTAGCCTGAATTGCAACGAGAAGAAACCATCCCACTGGCCTACCACATGTGGAGTTTCTCCACCCCCTTTTTCCTTCCAAAATCCATAAATCAGTAGCACAATAAGCCTACATGAGTGGACTACAAAATAGTCCACTACAAGTGGAATAAATCATCCTCGTGACTTCCGATCACCGTCCCATAAGTTCAAACTATTAGGAAACGCATTTATCAACCTTCCTTGATATTTAAAATATTAAATAAAGCAAGTAGGAATTTTCTTAACTATGCAATACCTTAAAAAACACTACAAATAAAAAGAGAGGCGGTATAATGATACTTACGTTGTAGGGATCGTTCTAATGTTACCGCTTCTTGATTTCTTACCCGGGATGTTAATCTTGCTTGGAATTTGTAGGAAGTTTCTCTGTATATTGAGGATATATATATAAGGGAAAATATCACTTATAAGCCCACCGTCTCAATTCTCCAAGCAAATGGGTAAGATCCATACTTGGCAGCTTGAGCAGTTCTACTTCGGATGCTTGTATATCTCTACTCAGACATCACATTGATAAACTATTTGTAGTGTTAGAAATAGACACATGGCGATTCAATGCCATATAAATATCTCCCTGTAACTCTCAATATATTGGGAGAAAACGGCCTTGCAACCTGGCCTATAAACCTGCCAGTTTCTCCAAAGTGCGGCGATGTGACTTGGCGATCCTACTTTAAAAACTCATATTTATATACCCCCGATGCCGTATGAATAAATGATTTGAAATGTTGGAAACTAGGTTCCAAGAACTTCAGTTTAGTATGAGATATGTCCCAAAATGACATCATAAATCTTACGAATTTAATTTCTCAAAGTGGCTCGTTACAAGGCAAATCTTAACTCGATCTTTCCATAAGTTAAATCCGATTTTTCACAAACTTTATATTTTGTATTCAAACATCCTATATGGTCATATTATGACTTTAAATTAATTGAAATAGTGATTAACAAGTCTCATATTCATTATACATCACTTTGGGATGCATAGAATATATTAATATCTCATTTGTGTTTTCCCAAGTCTCATCCATTAACTTACTTAAGACTTCGATAAACCTTCCTTAGCCTTGTAGAAGGTTTTTATCCTTTTTATCTTATATTAGATAATCTTATAATGATAGTGACCTCTAAAGTTTGGGGCATAGCGTCATTTTCCCCCTTAAAAACATTCGTTCCTGAATGTTAACTCTTAAAGGCCTGCGAAATTGGGGCGTAACATCATTAAATCACTTTATATACTTTCAAAGAGGATCTCTTTTCCAAGATTACATCAATTTACTTAAGAGATACATTCACGTACAGAAACATGGGGTGTAACACCCGTACAATTCTAAGTGTGAGTATATGTGATGATTCGGGGGGTTCGAGCCAGGCACTGTGGGTGTGCTAAGGGTGTGATTGAGGGGTATTGTGCCAGGCACTATGTACGTGCTGAGATTGCGTTACTTGATGATCAAAATTTGATGTTGTTAATTTTGGTATGAATACTTGTCATGCAGGTATAAAGTTAAATTTTCCTCATGCAATTTGATATTTGTTGCCTTTGAAGTCAATTCCTTGATTGTTATATTCGGATAGCATGTTTATTTTCATCTTTATCTGATAACATTATGTCTGATATTATTGAGCATTTTTCCTATTATTTTTCTACTATTATTGTGCTTGTTAGCTGTTGAAAATGAGTATTGGATCTTATCAATCTCGTATATTACAGCTTAACCTTGTGGGATGGCCGACACATGGTGGCCGAAGGCCCATGTGAACCAACTATAGTACTTAGAACTTTTTCCATGGAACTTGGGCCGATAAGGCCTCCGAACTTCATAATAAAAATAAAAATGCACAATAACTTGCAAGCACATGGTCCTCGACACAAAATATATACATATAACCAAGGCCGGAAAGGACTTAACAATACATAATACATGCATAGGCTGGGACAGAGCCCCATCGTATCCAAAGTGCCAAAAGTATACACACTAGAACCTATCAATTCCTGTATGGCAACATGGAACCATCAAAACACCATTCTAAGGTTGTTTACTCAAAAGTCAAACCTTTGTTAGCTTTTATAACTTAAGGTTCCAACAATGGAACTAACAGTCCCGAATCACCCCAACACCTTCATCAAATGGAATCGACCATCTTCGCAAGTCATAAAACAATACACAAATACACTGGTAGCATCAAACAGGAAAATGGGGCTCAAAAATAAAAATTGGTCCCTCAGGTTATTACACTCTCCCCCTCTTAAAAATGTTCTTCCTAAAATGGGTTTAGAATCATGCCTAGGATATCAAAAAGAAGAGAATATTTGCTCTGCATATCATGTTCGGTTTCCCATGTCACCTCCTCGACCAGTTGACCTCTCCACTGGACTTTCACTAATGTAATATCTTTAGACCTCAACTTCCAAACCTACCTATTCAAAATGGTCATTGGCTCTTCCTCATAAGCCAGATTCTCACCCAATTGGAGTAAACTAAAATCCACCACGTGTAATTGATCCTCATAATAGTTCTCAATCATTAAAACATGAAACACTAGGTAAACTCTAGACAAGCTAGGTGGCAAAGCAAGTCTGTAGGTGACTTCACCAACCCTCTCGAACACCTCGAATGGACAGACATATCGAGGGCTCAACTTTCCCTTCTTCCCAAATCTCATCATTCCCTTTATAGGTGAAACTTAGAGAATAACCTTCTCACCCTCCATGAAAGCCACAACACGAATCTTTCTGTCGACATAGCTCTTTTTCCTAGACTGCACTTTATGAAGCCGCTCCTGAATCAATTTCATCTTCTCCGAAGCATCATTAACAAAGTTTATGCCCAATAACCTAGCCTCGCCATGATCAAACCAACCAACCAGAGAATGAAATAGTCTCCTATATAATGTGTCATACAGAGCTATCTGGATGTTTGACTATAGTTATTGTTCTATGAAAACTCCTCTAATGGGAGAAACCGATCCCACTAGCCTCTGAAATCTATGTTACATGCTCGCAACATATCCTTCAAAATCTGAATGGTCTGCTCAAACTGCCTATCCATATGAGGGTGACATGTAGTGCTCGACTCAACCTGTGTGCCCAACTCACACTGAACCGCTCTCTAAAAATTCAAAGTAAAATGAGAAACATTGTGTGAGATGATAAAAACAAGCACACCATGCAAGCGGACAATCTCTCTGATCTAGATCTTAGCTAACCACTATGAACTTTAGGAAGTCATGACTGGAATGAAATGTATAGACTTGGTCAATCTGTCCACAATGACCCAAATAGCGTCAAATCTCCTTAATATCTGTGATAACCATACCATAAAGTCCATAGTGATGCGCTTCTACTTTCATTCTAGTATATCTAGACTCAAAAGCAAACCGCCAGGTCTCTGATGTTCATACTTGACCTGTTGACAATTCAAACACCGAGCAACATATCCAACAATGTCGTTTTTCATTCTCTGACACCAGTAATGTTGCTTTAAATCATGGTACATCTTCGTAGCAGTTGGATTAATGGAATCCACGAATTATGAGACTCCTCAAGAATCAATTCCCTCAATCTAACCACATTAGGAATACACATCTGGTTTCGAAGCCGCAATACACCATCACCACAAATAATTACCTTTTTAGCACCGCATCGCTCTAATGAGTCCATAAGGACAAACAAACAGGGATGTGCTCAAATAAGGTTGACTAAGATACAACATAAGCATGACCCTACTATGCTCCAAAATATCCAATCTCACCAACCTAGTGGCCAAATGTTCGTAGCCAAAGGCCTCTATGCAGCTATAATAAATACTAAACTCCCCATACTCTCCGCCTTTCTACTCAAGGCATCTGCTACCACATTTTCCTTCCCCGAATAATAAGGAATAGTAATATCATAATCCTTCAATAGCTCTAACCATCTCCGCATACTCAAATTCAATTCTTTTTGGAGACTCCGATGATCCGTATATACCTCACAAAACTTGCGACATATAAGTAATGCCTCCAAATCTTGAGGGCTTCTGCAGTAGCTCCTAACTCCAAATCATTCACCGAGCAGTTCTTCTCGTGGGCTTCAACTAGTGCGATGAGTGGGAATAATAACCCTACCGTCCTACATCAACACACACCCAATGCCAACCAGTGAAGCATCACAATAAACCATATAAAACCTTGATATTGAAGGAAAAATCAACAGTAGGGTCATAGTCAAAACAGTCTTGAGCTTATAAAAGCTCTCCCCATACTTATTTGACCACCTGAATGGAGCTCCCTTCTAAGTAAACTTAGTCAATGCGGCTAAAATAGATGAAATTCTCTCTTCAATACGACGGTAGAACCTAGACAAACTCGAAAAAGTTCTAATCTCTATTGTGGTAGAAGGCCAAGGACAACTCTAAACTAGCTCAATCTTCTTTGGGTCCACCTTGATCCTATCACTAGATACCAGATGACCAAAGAATGCCATTATTTCTAACCAAAACTCGCACATGGAGAATATAGCATACAACTTCTTCTCCCTCAATGTCTAAAGCACAATCCTCAAATGCTGCTCGTGCTCCTCAGCACTATGGTAATACACCAAGATATTATCAATGAATACAATGACAAAAGAATCCAAATAAGGTTGGAACATAATGTTCATCAAATGCATAAAAGTCATTGGGCATTAGTCAAACCAAAAGACATCAGCAAAAACTCATAATGCCCATAAGGAATCCTTGAAGCAGTCTTAGGGATGTCTAATGCCCTAATCTTCAACTGGTGATACCCCAATCTCAAGTAAATCTTTGAGAATATCCTAGTGTAAGGCCCCTTAAAACTTTACCTAAAAATCGGGTTTCGTAGTGCCGGGGTAGGTGTAGGTGTTAATGATAGTGCGCTGGGAAGTTGAAGGAAAATGTTTGGCAGAATTAGGCATTTCTGCGGTCGCAGAATGGCCACAGAGTGAGGCAGCTTTTTGGGCCATTTTTATGTCATTTTTGCGGCCCATTATGCGATCGCAAAACTATTTTGCGGTCCACACTCTTACAGCATATCCAGCCTTGAAATTTTTCGGAGGGAGGTTCTTCGGTGCATTATGCGGCCGCAGAACAGGTTTGCAGACCACATACTAGTTCTAGAGTGAAGCAAAAAATATCAGTTTCGGAGGTCCCATTTTGCGGACCGCAGAAGTATTATGGGGTGGCATATGCGATCATAGACCTGTGACGGGGCACCTAGTTTTCTAATTTTTAAACCCCGACCCCATTCTAATATAACACCCTTGAGGATTAGTTTATAAATATAAATCATACACTTCTAAAGAGAGGGAGTGACATAGAGTGAGAAAGGGAGTTCCTAAGCTCCATTCAACAAATCTTTCTCAAACATTAGAAGATTATCAAGTAAAACCCTTCATCCTAAAGGTAAGATTCTATACCCTAGCCCTTAATTCTAAAATTTAACTAAAAATGGGTAATTAGCAAGTTAATTCATCGGTATGGGAGTTGTTCATATTGAATGCATGTGTTAACAAAAGGTTTAGGAAGATTACGATATAAAAATGTTAAAGAATGGGTTGTGGGACGAGGAAATCCTCCATAAAAGGACCTTGAACCCTTAATGCACACTTAATGGTTGATAAAATGCTCAAATGAGCTGGAACCATGATTCTCTTCCTAATTTTTGTTCAATTTTTTATATTTTTCTAAAATAGATTAAAGTTGCTAAGAAATTCTAGAATATTTTAGAGTTTCAAGAAGCCCAATTGAGGTATGTTGGCTAAACCCCGTCTTCTTAGAATTGAATCCCACTGTGTTCATATATTTGGTGTGGTTCCCAGATTGATCATTATAAAATTGGCTATTCCGAATAAACTTGTGGTGAAAGATATATGTTCAATATGTGTTCCAAATGCTTTTATCATGCTATGTTATCACTTGAGAATATGTTCAAAGTATGGGTTGTGTGTTTTAAACGTTACGACTTCAAGTCAAATTTGAATGAAGGTGTTATGCCAAATTATGTGAAAATATCTATATGTATAAGACTCCTAATTGCTCACATGTGTAATTAATGTCTTTAATTGAAAGGCTTTGTTGTTGACAATGGTGATGATGATTGAAAATGAATAAGGTGAGCACAAAATATGAAATACGGCCAAGTAACAAGGATGATATTATAATTATGGCCACTAGTGCCAATTTATCGGAAAGATGTGAAAGAGGTATGATGTGAGATGATTGATAGAAAAACATAATGTCTCGAGTGAGACAGCCTAGCGTATCGGGCCATTATTAGATGTTATACCACATATATGGTGGTGACTGTGCTGGAAATTATAATTGAAATTGTGATTGTGGTTGATTTCTCAAATGAGACGGCCTAGTCGATCGAGTCATGATCGGACTCCGTGTAAAAGTATTGTGGTATTATGAATGATGATATATCGGTGCTAAAGATCTCCCAATTTAAAAAAATGGAAATTTACTTCAAAACTTATGTGGTTCTTAACTTGATGTTATGGTATTTTTCTAAGGCTTCTATTGATTTCATGATTGTTCCCTCTTGTATGATTACTCATTCTATTGAGAGGGTGTTTAGTTATACATACTAGTACTATTCAACAGTACTAACGTCCCTTTTACCGAGGGCGCTGCATCTTTAAATCGATGCAGGTGGTTCCATAGCAGGCGGTGTTGATCAGCGATAGTGGTACACCCTCTTCCCAGCAAACTTGGTAAGCCCCACTTCATCTCTGAGTCATGTGTTGTATCTTTTGTTCATATTATTACCATTTTTGACGTATAGCTAGAGCCTTGTTGTCAGTACTATTATAATAATCTTTAGTATCTTTTAGGGGCTCCGCAGATATAGTGTGGGTTGTATATGTGTACTGGGAAAGTCAAACAAGTTATGTTGTGTTTGAAATGCTTATTCCACTTTAGCCTATGAATAGTGTGTATTTTAAACATCATAAATTAAGTAACTAATAGAAAATAATTGGTATTGTCTACATGATCTCTTTATTGTCTAATTAACGAAAATATGTATTCTCTTTAAGCATGGGTGAGTTTGGGTAGAAAGTATCTAACAGGCCTGCTTGACGGGGTTCACTCGGTTGAGCGCCGGTCGCGCTCCCCAAGTTTCGGGCGTGACACCTAGCTCTCTAAAGATGATCAAGAAAATCATTAATGCATGGTAGTGGATACTTATTCTTGATAGTAACTTTGTTCACCTGTTGGTAGTTAATACAGATTCTCATAGACCCATCCTTCTTCTTAACAAACAACACTGGTGCACCCCAAGGTGACACCCTAGGCCTGATGAACCCCTTATCCATCAACTCTAGCAATTGTTCCTTCAATTCTTTCAACTCCGTTGGAGCCATACGATGTGCAGGAATATAAATTGGCTTGGTGTCCGGTGCCAAATCAATGCCAAAATCAATATCCTTATCGAGTGGCATTCCTTATAGCTCTGTAGGAAACACATTTGGAAACTCCCGCACTACTAGAATTGACTCAACAGTATCAACACTAACATCTCTAACAAAAGCTAAATTAGACAAACATCCTCTCAACCATTCATTAAGCCTTCAAAAATGAGATCACATTAGCAGGAGTGCAACCAAGAGAACTCTTCCACTCCACCCTCGGTGACGCCAACATAGCCAATGTCACAGCCTTAGCGTGAAAATCAAAAATAACATGTACGGAGATAGACAATACATTCCCAAGATCATATCAAAATCCACCATTTCTAACAATACCAAGTCTACCCACATCTCAATCATATATGTGACCACTTAGTACTGTTAAACTCAAGCAACCATAATGGAATCTTCAACCGGTATGGATACATGAATAGGGGTAGCAAGTGAAACATGTGGCATATCCAAAAAAGAAGCAATGTATGATGAAACACATAAATAATTAGAGCTAGAATCAAACGATACCGAAGCATGACTGTCATACAGAAACAACACATGTAATAACAATATCAAAAGCAACGGCTTTCGTCCTCCATGAGAATGCATAGCATCTGATCTGACCTCCACTGGACTAGGCTCCCCCTCTAGGATGACCATGTCCTGGATAGCAACTAGCATAGAAACCATAGCCTATCCTCCCTGGTGCCCTGTACCTCTGAGAAAATGTAGGTAGTATTTCCTGACATGCCCTAACTCTCCACACTCATAGCAACCTCAGACCGAAAATGGCTGTGGAGCCTAAGTCAGACCCCGTAAAGCTGAATATCCACTAGAAGACCTGAATAGATGGAGCGCATAAAGAACTCTACGTTGGGAGCGCATTGAATAAAGACTACACAGAAGCTCCTAGATTGGGTGGTGGTGAACGATAAATTGGCTTGATAGAATAGCCTTTGCCAAATCAATCTCAGCCTCCAGATGAGGCACCGCTAAAGCTACCTGAATGTCGGGACCTCTTGTCCCTCCTTTGCATTAACTCCCTAGTCCCACTACGGATGCATTCAATGCGATGCGCTATCTCCACAAACTGGTGAAATTAAATCTCAACCTCTACCTCTCTAGCCATAGCATGGCGAATACTAGAGTGAAGACCATCAATAAATCTCCTCAGTCTCTCCTCCTCATCGGGAATAAAAATAGTAGCATGACAGGAAAGCTCTCTAAACCTTATTTTGTAATCCATGAATGACTTGTAAACCTGCTTAAGTTGCTCAAACTGCTTCCTCAAGTCTTCTCTCATGTTGCGAGGCACAAACTACTCTATAAAGACTCTAGAGAACTAATCCCAAGTAAGAGGGGATGATCATGATGGCCTGCCCAGGTCATAAACCTGCCACCAACTCTTGGCTGGACCTTGCATCTGGAATACGGTGAAGTCAACTCCATTGGACTCTACTAGTCTCAAATTACAGAAAATCTCATGAGAACGATCAAAGAACTCCTGGGCATCCTCTGAAAGTGTACCATTGAAGTGAGGAGGATGCAACTTTGTAAACTTATCCACTCTCTTCAACTCATCAGTTGACATCATTGGCCTCTCCTTAGGCTACGCAGCAATAGTAGTCTGAACTCCTCCAACTAGCAACATTTTGGGGGTTTGATAACCATAGGCCATCTAGTTTTGGGTATGAGTAGCTAGAGCTTAAGCTTCGCCCCTTACATGGGAAGTAGCTGGTATAGTAGGAATTCCCTAACCTAAGACAAACTCTTAAACAAACCAACCATGCAGACCAAAGCATTTCGAACAGGTGGTGCATCAAGTAAACTCTGAGAAACCTAAGCCGGTACCTCCATCTCAAAATGATCATGAATCGCACTTCAATAGGAGCTAATGGTGGCTCTACGATAGCCACTCGAGTAGGGGATCTAGCTATGGCGCATGCTCTACCCCTACCAATACCTCGGACCCAACCTCTCACGGCTTTGATCTGGGGTATCGCGCCTACATTGTTGAACTAGATGAATGTGTCCTCACCATCTGTGAGAGAATAGTAAAGCAAAGATTCAGACTAGGGATAAAAAAAATCTGGATGACGGAGGATGAAAGGAAAAGAAGTTTTCCTAACACCCTTGTAGCCTCTCGAAGATAGGTACAGACGTCTCTGTACCGAAGATAAGTATCGACGCCTCTGTACCAATCCGCAAGATACTACTAGACTTGCTCATAATAGCAACCTAGTGATATTAACTTGTCACGATCCAAAAACCCATCGGAGCCGTGATGGAACCTAACAATGCTTTCTAGGTAAGCAAACAATCAATGTGCATAATTAAACTTAAATGATAATATCAAATAATCTCAAATGCGAAATAATATAAACAACTAATGTCAGATAAAGGTACAACTAAAAACTATTCAAACATCTGGTGTCACCGAGTATATGAGCTCTATAGAGTAAGTAAATACAAGATCTGAGTCAAATTCAATATTATTAAAAAGACTAAATAGTGCTAAATTGAAATAAGGAAATGAGACTTCAAGGCCTACAAATGGATTAACAGCACTACCTCGAAATTTCCAAAATAGTCTGGATCAGGCTCTAGTAGCTACCACAATCAGCAACACCTACATCTGTACATGAAGTGCAGAGTGTAGTTTGAGTACAACAGACCCAATGCACTTAATAAGTAGAAGCCTAACCTCGGGATGAAAGTAGTGACAAGCTTTGCAAGGTCCAATCTCATTTTCAACAACCACCAACAATAATAACAGTATAAAAATAATAAAAGGAAAAGCATCTCAATAGTATCATACTAAACTCTATTAGATTAAGATGTAAATAAGCATGCTTTTCAAATATAACAGTCAAGGCATCAAATTTAAAGGCATTAAATATTGAATAGCATGAGGAAAATATGACTTTATGCTAGCATGATAAGTATTCAAACCAAAATCAGCAACATCATAATTTAATTATCTAGTAACCATTCTCAGCACATAAATCGTGCCTGGCACAATATCCCTCAATCATACCCTCAACACACCTATGGTGCCTAGCTTTAATTCACTGAAACCTCACACACACTCATATTCCTATCTGTACGGGTCTGGCATAAGCCCCTCACTAAGCACATATCATGTGCCTGGACTCACAGGATTATATCTGACTCTGGAGGGGCAGATCCTAGCCCAAGCGCTGATCAGATCAAAAGTCAATAATAAAATCAGTCGGTCTCATATGGGGATTGATGTCGTGTCCCCACACAATCAATATCACACCCCACAATCAATGCCACATAGCCCAGTATAGGGTCTAGGCACAAACTTCACCTCATAATTAATACCAACACAGCCCTATGGCCCAAGATCAGTTATCAATCCGCTCAAATCCCATTGAACCATACTCAAGAATGCTGCACGGAACATTCCAACATGCCATAACTCAGCTCAAACCCATGTCACATAAGTAACGACACGACCAACATGTGAGATAACATATAAAGAGTGCACAAAGATAGAAATATAATATTGTGACTAAAAGTATGACAATAGTTTAGATAAATAGCTCTATCATGTCTCAAACAGATAAGCACATAGCCTAGACATGATTTCTAGCATGAATAGTAGCTCGCGTAATAATACGAGTGGAGAAAAAATACTGAATCAAAGAAATTTGGTAGCAAAATAAGGCATATAATAGCTAAAGTACAGCCGAATCATGACCAACCACAATGCACACATGTACGCTCGTCACCTTACACGTGCGTCACCCTCAACATATAACAAATGTCATAGCCAATGGGGAAATCACCCTCAAACCAATCTTAGGAAAGATACTTGCCTCAAATGCACGATAATAAATACACAAAAAATACCTTGCCTCTTATATCGGCCTCCGAACGAGTCAAATATAGCCAAAACAACTCAATAACATCAAACAAAGCCATAGGAATTAATTTGAAATAATAAAGCTTCAATCTTTATTCATTTCCCAAAAAGTTAAGAGTAGAGCCTCGTCCACGTGGTCAAAACCTGAGTCAAGTTAGATCCCGACAAACCATGATCCCAAGAGTCCAAATAGTTGATTAGATTCCAAAACCAAGTCCAAATAAACCTTCAAATCCTCAATTTTCACTCTCTTAAGTTGTACGAAAAACCCTAAATTTCCCTCAAAATTATATGTTTTAGGTGTTAATCATTCATATAAATTCTTGAAATAATACCAAAAATAAGTAGAAATCAATCACCTCAAAGTCTAGTATGAAAGTCTCCTTCAAAAATCGCCTATCTTCAACTCTAGGATTCAAAATATCATAGAATAGGCTAAAATCCCGAAATTTAAACTTAAATGGGTATGCCCAGCAATAAGTTTCGCGAATGCGGACCAAGCCTAGCGTTCACGAAGGACAACCTATTGTTGCCTCCACAAGACCCTACGTGAATGCAGTGAAACTCTCACCAGTGCGATGCCATCGCAAACACCAATGTCCAGCCGATCCCAACCTAATTCACCTCTATAAGAATGCGGAACATAGAGTGGGGATGCAAAGGCCACTGACTACAACCAATAGCAATCGCGACGTCGCATCCGCAAATGCAAAAAATACAACCTAGCTACCTCAAGTAAGCCTCACTAATCGTGAAACACACCAGACACTAGGAGAAAAACCTGCAAAAAAACTCAAGCTTCGGGTGGTCCGAAACTCACCCGAGCCATCCGGGACCCAGTCCAATTACACTAACAAGTCCCAAAACACAAGACGGACCTACTTGAGGTCTCAAATAATATCAAAACCATGAGTCATTCCTTAATTTAAGCTTAATAAACTAATCAAACTTTCAACTGCCATACTCATATAGAACCACATCTAATCAACTCAGAATGAACCTAAATTTTGCGCACAAGTCTTAAATCACTACATGAACCTAACAAGGCTCGAAATCCCAAACCTCGGTAACCATAAAGTCAACTATAAGTCAAACATATCAATTCTCCAAACTTTTAAGTTTCCAACTTGACAATTGAAGCCAAAATATCCTAGGAACCTCCAAATCTCATTCCAGCTATATGCCTAAGTCCAAAATGACTATCCAGGCCTATTAGAACCATCAGAATACCATTCTGAGGTCAATTACTCAAAGCTCAAACATTGGTGGACTCTTATAACTTAAGCTCCCAACAATGGAACTAACCATTCTGAATCACTCCAATACTTTCTCGAAATCGAATCAATTATCCCCGCAAGTTACAAAATAATACACAAACATATGGGAAGAATCAAATTGAGAAATGGGGATCTAAAATTACTGGTCGGGTCATTATATTGACTTATATAGACCTGTTACCTTCATGTATAAGTATTTGAGTAAATTATACTTAGTGCATGCCTCTTTGTAAGTAGAGTTGGTGCAAGTTGTATTTGTTTGATATATTTAATTTAAAAATATTGCCTCTACCTAGGTTCTGCACATTATTATTGATATCCGGTATTCTTAGACTGCTTCTTTGGATGCTTCTTTGTACTATGCAT
Organism: Nicotiana glauca; assembly: GCA_026770625.1. NCBI lineage: Eukaryota > Viridiplantae > Streptophyta > Magnoliopsida > Solanales > Solanaceae > Nicotiana > Nicotiana glauca. The sequence goes on along the minus strand of MU744134.1, from coordinate 34,130 downwards.
GTTATTGAGCTTCACATGTTATATAAAGTTAGTGTCTTTAAACTTAAAAACCTCATCACAGCTTCACTGAGGTTAATCAAGATATTTACTGAGTGCATGAGATCAGTTGTACTCATACTACACTTCTATACCTTGCATGCAGAGTCTAGAGTTGGGATATTGTGGAGGACAAAGGCGAGCATTGAACACGTATGAGCGTTCCAGATACAAGCTACCTCTTTGTTCATGGTGGCTTAGGATTTGTACTTCTATTTATGTATATTCAAACAAATATTGTATGTCCATTGTTCCAGCATTATAAAAATCTATATCTTAGTGACTGTGTCTTGTACTACCAATTTTAGGATAGTTGTATAGATATACGCCATCTGATTTATTGTTTATTTATGATTTTTAACTCGAGGTGTGTTATTTATTATTTTGCTTACCTAGCATGTTAGATTAGGTTCCATCACGATTAGATGAGATTTTGTGTCGTGACAATAGGGCTAAAAAAGAACTTTCTAACTGTGTCACAAATGTTTGATAGAGGAAACCATGTTCTATTAAACTTTGGTGCATACATTATTACTAATCTTAATTCTGGAAACCTTGTTCATAGAAGAAAAAATCACAAATAATTTTACAAGGCTGATACTATATCTTCACCCGAATATAAACTAATATGTCTTAGTGCAATTGATATTGATTCATCGCTGCGATAAAAAAGGCTAGGACATGTACGTTTCTCACTGCTGAACAAGTTGATTACGAAGGACCTGTATCTTGATGTGCCAAAATACAAATTCAAGAAAGAAAAAGTATATGATGCTTGTGCAAAAGGCAAATATCTCAAGTCCTCTTTCAAATCAAAGAAGTGATACATACCTACTGACCCTTGAAACTACTGCACATGAATTTACGCGGTTTCATGAGGGTTCATTGTAGAGGTGGAAAGAGGTATATGTTTGTAACTATTAATGAATATTACATGGACTTTATTTCTTGAAACATGTAATTTGTTCGTTGCATTTGGGAAGAAACTGTAAGGAAAAATTGATAGTCAAGTATCTAGCATAAGATTTAATCATGATATTGAATTTGAAAATGATAGATTTAAATATTATGTGAGTTATTGCATTGATAATAATTTCTCTATATCTAGGATCGCACAGCAAAACAGTATTATAGAAGGAAAAAAAATAGGACTCTCGAAGACCTAGCAAGAACCATATTAATTGCTAGTGGTCTTCCTAAGACTTTCTGGAAAATATTGCTTGCTTCATAATCAATAAATACATAATAATGTCTGTACACCTGAAATACTCACCTAAGAACTTTTGGTAGTAAGTCTTTTGTGCATAATAATGTAAAGATGCCTTAGAAAAGTTTGATGCAAAAAGTGATGAGTTTGTTCTTCTTGATTATTTTTACATAGTAAGGCTTATAAAGTATACAACAAAAGAACCTTATTTGTTGAAGAAATTTTGCATGTGCTTTTTGATGAATCTAATTACATGGCTGAGAAAGTCTTGCATGATGATGATGATGGTGATGATAATGAATATTGTAAAATTAGACTGACACGGACGTATAGTGATGGATCAAATGAAGTTCTTCCGGAGAACCCTGCTGAGCAATGGGTGATACAATATAAAAACCCAATTCTCTAAAAGTTGAGTATCACGACCCAAAATCCCAACCTCGGGGTCGTGATAGCACCTAACATCTACTTGCTAGGCAAGCCGACATGGGATAATTAAATAATCAATTTTAACAGTTAAAACACAATGGTGGTATACAACAAAATGTAGAAACCCAGTCTAACACAATACTGATATAAATCACATGATAATATCTACTCCAAGAAATTTGGTGTCACGGGTACACGAGCAACTAAAAGTCTACAAAAAAGTCAAAAATAAATACAACTGTTTCGAAAGAAATGAATAGTAAAAGTGGAAAAAGGAAGAGGACCTCAAGGTCTGCGGACGCCAACAGATCTACCTCTAGTCTCTGTATGCAATGATCCGAGCTGACGCACCTCACGCATCACTGGGACCAATACCACTACCTGCACAAGAACTGCAAAAGTGTAGTATGAATATAATCGATCCAATATACTTCATAGGTGTCAAGGCTAACCCCAATGAGGTAGTGACGAGGCTATAGCGAGACACCTACGTAAATAAACTTATGCAAGTGATATAAAGCAGCAATAACAGAGAGTGATAACGTACAAACTGGGAGGGGACATGAGAAAAGGGGAGAATGTAACATCTACGATAGATATAATATCACCAAATAACCAAGTAAATCATCAATAACGGTAAGATCAGTCAAACCAATGATGGCATCACCCTTCGTGCTTTTACTCTCGTCCTTACCATGCAATAATATGAATATAATGGAACAGCATCACTTTTCGTGCTTTTACTCTCATCTTCACCATGTAGTAGTGATAATGAATTGAATGGTACAGCATCAGCTTCGTGCATTTATTCTCTTCCTCACCATGTAATAATGATAAAGTAAATGAAATGGAATGGCATCACCCTTGATGATTTTACTCTCCTCCCCATCATGTAATAATGATAATGTAAATAAAATAGAATGGCATCACCCATCGTGCTTTTACTCTCTTCTTCACAATTTAATAATTATATGAATTTGAGTAATAAATAATGCAAAAAATAAATTTAACGTCATATATGGTCCCATGCTACCAGTTTTCAACTTTAAAAAATATTCAACAACTATGAAACATGAAATAATTATGAAATGAATAATCAAAGAAGTAATAATCGTACATAAACATGGATATCAGAATTAACAACAAAATAAAATAAAAAAATAAGTTACACCTGCATGCTTTAACACAATAATAACGTATAAGTACTCGTCACCTCATGTATATGTTGTTTCCACATATAAAATACGTACCAAATAGACTTACAAGTCCTAATCCCTCAAATTACGGTTAATTTCAACACTTACCTCACTCTGCAATCAATCAAAGCTCAACCACAGCTTTGCCTCTAGAATTAGCCTCCAAACCAATCAAATCTAACCAAATATAGTTCAACAATTCAAAGTAAGCTTTAGAAACTATCCACAAGTGAAAACAATCTTTAATTTTTTTGGAAAAGTCAACCCCAGACCTGCCATGTCAAAACCCGAGATTCAGATCAAAATCCAATACCCATTCATCCCCAAGACCGGTTATGCGATTAGTTTCGAAATCCAACTCAAATTGAGGTCTAAATATCAATTTCTCAAAATTTCCAATTTCTAGCTAAATCCCTAATTTCTACAATGAGAAAATATAGATTAAAGGTTAAAATCAATGGGTAGTTATGAAAATAGAAGGAAACAAGTTAAAATCAACGAACATATGAAATTGGGATAAACAACCTCTTCAAAATCACCTCTAGGCAGAGCTCAATCTTAGAAATGTTAAAAATGGGTTAAATCCTGACTTGGGATATTTAAGTCACTGGGCGTCAGGCCTTCTTCGTGCTCTTGAAGGGCCTGACGCATTCACAATGCACAACATCCAGAATGGCCTACACGCTCTCAATGTATCCCACCCATTTGCAAAGGCTTCACCCTCTGACCTTCACGTTCGCAAGCTAGGGCTCGTGTTTGCATAGAGTAACAACCAAGTTCCTCTCCAAGACCCCCTAATCCTACGCGTTCGCTAGAGGCTGGTTGCATTCGCGAAGGGTAACCCCACTAGTGCTTCACATTCGCGACCTAGACATTGCATTTACGATGAAGAAATCCACCCCTAGCCCAAGTTACCCTTCACGATCGTGAAAAACAACGCACATATACCAGAAAACCAGCTGAAGCTATTGTCTCCAAGTCCCAAATTGACTCGTAGCCTATTTAAAACTCACCCGAACCCCTCGGACTCCAAACCAAACATGCACACAAGTATAATAACATCATACGAACTCGGTGACGCAATCAAAATACCAAAATAACACCTAGAACTACGAATCAGATATCAAAATGCATGAAATTTTTAAAGAAACATAAGAACTTTCAAGTTTACAACAGAGCGTTCGAATCATGTCAAATCAACTCCGTTTTACACCAAATATTGCAGACAAGTAATAAATAGTACAGTGAACCTATACCAAGTCCCAAAACCAAAATCTGAACTCGGTAGCTATAAAGTCAACCTACTATCAAACTTTGGAATTCTTTAAACCTTCAAATTATTAGTTTTCAACAAATCATGTTAAATCAAGTTAGGAATTTTTGAATTCAATTTAGGGCAATCTCCCAAGTCTTAAATCATGATACAGACCCATCGAGACTGTCAAAATATCGATCCAGGTCCGCTTATACAAAATGTTAATCGTGGTCAACTCAAATAATTTTAAGGCAAAAATTTACATTTTCTTCAATTTTCATTTAAAGACTTTCCTGAATGAGATACGGACTGCGCACACAAATTGTGGATGCTAAATGGAGTAAATCGAGATCTCAAAAATGAAAATAAAGGTTAAAAATCAAAATGATCTATCGAGTCATCACATTGAGCATGATATACAACAAACAGGGGAATCGAACAAGTTGATAGTGAAAGGAATAGTGACAATGAACTTGGTTTTTATGACGATCAACAAGGAAACAGTGCTACTCAAGACTTGTAAGTAAGAAATTGGAAGCACAAAAGTTCTCATCCAATCGGAAATCTTTTCGCTCCTGTGAATTCTGGAATGATGACAAGATCCAAAGTGAGAAACATATGGTTCTTCTCTACCTAATTGTCATGATTGAGCCAAAAATATAAAGGAGGCTCTTTTAGATCCTGAGTGTATTATGACTATGCAAGAAGAGCTCCGTTTATTTGAAAGAAATAAATTATGGCATCTACAACCTTGATCGAAGGAAAATACAATCATAAAAACCAAGTGGGCTTTCATAAATAAGTTGGACGACCAAGGTACTATCACAAGAAATAAGCCAAGGTTGGTATTACAAGGATACAATCAAGTAGAAATCTTACATTGTGATGAGACCTTTGAAGAAACAAGTATTTGTATGTCAACATCCAGAGTTTGAAAGCCATGAGTTTCCTAATCATGTTTGCAGATTGGACAAGACATTGTATGGATTGAAACAAGAACCAAGGGTATGATATAAAAGGTTGTCAAAATTCCTTCTTGAAAATGAGTTCCCAAGAGGTAAAATTGGCAATACTCTATTTCTGAGGAAGACAAGTAAAAACTTGTTAATTTTCTAATTATATGTCGATAATATTATTTCTGGTGCTACTCATAAATTTTTTTTTAATGAATTTGCAAAATTAATGGGAAGTGAATTCGAGATAAGCATGATGGGATAGCAAAACTTCTTTATTGGGTTATAAGTTAAGCAAACTGCAAATGGGACAAGGATACATCAACAAAAATTACATCAAGGAAATGTTCAAAAAGTTTGAAATGGATGCAAAGACAATTGATATTCCTATAGCTACTACTACACGGTAGGATACAGATGAACTTGATTCTTTTATTGATAAAAAGAATTATAGGGCATGATTGGCTCTTAGCTATACTTAACTGCAATAGACAAGATTTTTTATTTGATGGTCTCAAATCCAAAAGAGTCACATATGTAAGTTGTGAAGAGGATCTTGGGATATCTTAAAGATGCTCAAGACCTAGTTCTTGGTACCCTTCTAGTAGTAATTTTGACTTGGTGGGATATGTGAATGCTGATTATGCTGGTTATCTAGCAGGTATGAAGAGAACATTTGAGATAGATCACTTCCTAGATTAGACTTAATACTTACTGAGTATATGGAATCGGTTGTACTTCTATTATACTTCTGCACCTAATGTTCATATCCTAGACTTGGTACCAGTAAAGATCATATAGGATTTCAGTAGCTGAGCATCAAGAGACTTGAGGTAGTACTGCACGAGCAATCGCAGGCCCTTGAAGTCTTTCTTCTTATTTGTATTGTTCTTTGATTTCAAAAATATTGTACTTATGATCTAGACTTTGAGTTGTATGGTTCTTAGATGCTCGTGTACTTAATGACACCGGGATTTGGAGGATATTATTGTTAAAGATTATTATTTATGGTATCATTTGTGTGAGTTAAAATCTTATTTATTTTTATTTATATTTCATCATTGTTATAAGATGTGAATTTGATTCTCTAAGTGTTTTAATATGTTGACTTGCCTAGAAAGTGGAGTTAGGGTTCCTCGTGGCCTATAGTGGATTTTGGGTCATGATAGAGTTTCACATGGGTTTGTCGTCATCAAAATAGGAAAATTCATTGAGCTAAGATTAAATTGATTTTGATAATTAAAATTCATTTGCCAAGAATCAAGTCCCTTGAAGATATTTGTTATACTGATGTGACGACCCAAGAGGTCATCACCTGTTTTCTCATTCGTTCCGTACTTCCGAGGCCTTGAAAACCTCACTTTTATTGGCCTCAATCTACGTGCGCAGTCCGCGCACGTAGCCGGAAGGCTTAAATATGAATTTTGTGTGAAAAATAATGAATTTTGATATTAATATGGCTAAATTTGACTTCGGTCAATATTTTTGGTAAATGGACCTGTGATTTGACGGTCCCGGAGGATCCGTAGAAAAATATGGGACTTGGGCGTATGTCCGGAATCGAATTTCGAGGTCCCCGGCCCGAGGAATGAATTCTTCCATGAAATTGTTTTCTGAAAATGTTTAAGGAAAATGAAAATGAAATTTGATCAAAAATTGATGGTATCGGGCTCGTATTTTGGTTCCGATGCCCGGTACATGTCGTATATGTTTTTTAAGCGCTATCTGTAAAGTTTGGTTAAAAACGGACGTCGTTTGACGTGTTTCGGACTATAAGTTCCAAATATGAAAGTTTATGAAAGTTGATTGAAAATCATATGTTTTGAGGCTTGATTCTATGTAAACGATGTTATTTTGGCGATTTGATCGGACGAGTAAGTTCGTGGAATATTTTTGAGGTTGTGTACATGTTTGGTTTGGAGCCCCGAGGGCTCTGGTGAGTTTTTGATAGGTGTCAAGTTGTTTTACTTAAACTTTGGGCTGCAGATTTGCAGCAGGTGCTTCAGACCTGCAGGCTTCGCAAATGCGAAGTTAGCCAGGTCTGCCTGGGATCGCAAAAGCGAAGGCTTTTCCGCAAATGCGGACATCGTAAATGCGAACAAAGTTCCGCAAATGAACAAAGTTCCGCAAATGCAAAGACTAGGCATCTGGGCATCTTAAAATCAAGGTTTTTCATGGGTGAAAATGGGGATTTTGGGTAGAACCTAGGTTTTCTTAAAATTAGGGATTTGGACTTCAATTTGAGGTATGACTTCAAAATAAATCATAGATATGAACTCGTGGGGAAATGGGTAACCGGTTTTTGGTCCGAACCTCGGGTTTTGACCACGTGGGCCCGGGGGCATTTTGGAAATTTTTGAGTAAAACTTTGAGAAATTCATTTTCATGCATTCAAGTTGATTCGATTAGCATTTGTTGATACATTCAAGTAATTTGTGACTAGATTCGAGCGGTTTTGTGTTGAATTCGAGGGGTAAAGCTATACTAGAGGCTTGAGTGGATTTTTGGAGCATTTGAAGTAAGTGTTTGTTCTAACTTTGGCTTGAGGGAATAGGACTAGGATATTATTTGCTAACTGCTAAATGTGGAGTGCGGTGTATAGGCATAGTGACGGTTATCTATGGACCGATGTCTAGCATGACCGTGAGTCTTAATTGTGTTTGACTCGAATTTTGTGATACATCTTCCTTGTTTAATTGGTAAGTTTCTTATAATGTGAATGGTTGAGGAAGAATTGTGATTGGTATATTATCGGAGCGTTGGCTCGAACTGGAAGTTCATAATTGAGAAAGAAGTGATTAAAAAAAGAAGTGTTGTGATTATTCCCTTGCCGGGACGCGTAGTCTATTATTGTTATTGCTCACTTGCCGGGATTTAAGCGCTATATGTATTCTCCCTTGGCCGGGATATTTGGGCTGTTAGTTGTACCCTTGCCGGGTTAAATTGTTATGTTGTTGAATTTCCCGAATGCGGCCTCCTCTAGAAAGATTATATGTATTATTCATTATGAGATGGGATCGTGTGGCACGCCGTCCACTTATGAATTATGAAATGGGATCGTGTGGCATGCCGTCCACTTATGAATTATGAAATGGGATCGTGTGGCATGCCGTCCACTTATGAATTATGAAATGGGATCGTATGGCATGCCGTCCACTTATGAATTATGAACCGGGATCATGTGGCATGTCGTCCACTTATAAATATATACTATGGGATCGTGTGGCACGCCATCCACTTATATGAGTCATAGTATTGATGTTTTTTGTTGTTATTTCCGTTGCCTTTTGTATATATATATATCTGCACAGGTTGTTTTTTGTAGGTCCTGTCTAGCCTCGTCACTACTTCGCCGGGGTTAGGCCAGGCACTTACCAGCACATGGGGTTGATTGTGCTGATGCTACACTCTGTGCATCTTTTACACAGATCCAGGAGCAGCTTTTGGACAGCAGCAGTAGGATTGCCCGAGAGCTGTCTTCAGTCCAGACACTCACGAGGTACCCTAGCTGGCGTTCGCAGGCCGAAGTCCCTTCTATGTTTTAGTTTGCTTTCATTGTTTCGAGACAAACAGTGTGTAATATCATTTCAGACTTGTTTTTAGTACTCTATAGCAGTCCGTGAGCTAGTGACACCAGACTCTGGGTAGAAATGTATTTCAACTTCCGCAAATTTTATTTCAGTTATACAAGTTTAAAGTCTTCCGCTTTAATTAGAATGCCTTCGTTTATTTATATCGTTAAAATGTCATCAGTGAAAGGTTTTGAATATTTGGCTTGCCTGGCTCCGACAGTAGGCGCCATCACGACCCCCGATGGTGGGAAATCCGGGTTGTGACAAGTTGGTATCAGAGCTCTAGGTTACATAGGTCTCACTACTCACGAAAAAATATGGTAGAGTCTGAGGGATCGGTACGGAGACGTCTGTATTTATCCCCCAGAGGCTACAGAGCTAGGAAAAGTTTCACTTTTGTTCCTTCTTGTCGTGCGATTCTGTTTCTCAAATACTGATTGACTTTCTACTCTGTTCTTTCGCAGATGGCGAGAACACGTGCTTTCTCTTCTACCGCACAGCAGCCTGAGCCCCCAGCAGCAGCTCCTATCCGAGGCCGAGGCCGGGGCAGAGCTCAGCCCCGAGCAGCAGTCCCAGAGGTGGAGCCTCATGTGGACTATGATGAGGTGGGTTCCACCTCCAGCAGCTCCAGTGGGCCAAGCTTAGGTCCCAGAGGGTTTCATAGCCACTCCAGTACTTTAGGATGCTTTAATCCGACTGGTAGGCTTTATGGAGAGCGTCTCTAGAGCGGGTTTGCTTCCTGTAGCACCAGCCACATCTTAGGCTGGGGGAGGATTTTAGACTCCTACTACACGTACTCCGGAGCATGTAGCTCCCCAGGCTCATGTTCCAGTGGTTCAGCCAGCTGTGACAGCTCAGCCAGGTATTGCAGCTCAGGCCAGCGATAGAGCGGCCATGTCTTCGGATGCTTTGTGGAGACTTGATCGGTTCTCCAAGCTCTTCACCACCACATTCAGCGGTGCTTCATCAGAGGATCCACAGGATTTCTTATTCAGCTGCCATGAGATCCTTAGGACCATGGGTATTGTGGAGACCAACGGGGTCGATTTTGCCACCTTCCGGCTTGCAGGATCCGCCAAGACTTGATGGAGGGATTATTGCCTATCTAGACAAGTAGGGTCTCCAGCATTGACATGGGATCAGTTCGCGGAGTTGTTTCTGGAGAAGTTTCTCCCAGTCACTCAGCGGGAGGCACTTCGCAGGCAGTTTGAGCGCCTCCAGCAGGGCTCCATGATAGTCACACAGTATGAGACTCGGTTCATTGATTTGGCACGCCATGCTATTGTTATACTCCCTACTAAGCGAGAGAGGGTGCGGAGGTTCATTGATGGATTGATTTAGCCGATCCGTCTCTAGATGGCTATGGGAGCCGGTGCTGAGATTTCTTTTCAGGAGGCGGCCAATGCAGCCCGTAAAGTTGAGATGGCCCTTGCACGAGGAGGTGGTCATATGTCGGATAAGGCCTCGTCATTCTGGTCGGCTCAGTGGTACCTCATCTGGAGGTAGGGATTCTTATGGTAGAGGCCATCCACCGAGACCCTTTCAGTCAGCGCTCCAGGTTTCTCATGGTGTTTTAGGTGGTCGTGACTCTCAGCCGCAGTCTTCTGACCAACAGATCTTCAGTTCACTATCGGCACCTATCAGCGCACCACCACTCCGTTATTCTCAGCAGCCGAGGGCTTGTTACACTTGTGGCGACACGAGACATATTGCTAGGTATTGCCCTCGAGCATCTGATAGCTCTTAGCAGCAGGGCCCTCGTCCTATGATTCAGGCAANGAGGCCTTGGATAAGGTCAAGATCATTCAAGACAGGCTTCGTTCGGCTCAGTCGCGGCAAAAGAGTTATGCGGATCCTAAGGTTCGAGATGTAGCTTTCATGGTTGGTGAGCGGGTCTTGCTCCGAGTGTCGCCTATAAAGGGCGTGGTGAGATTTGGAAAGAAGGGCAAGCTTAGCTCTAGGTTCATTGGCCCATTTGAGGTTCTAGATCGTATGGGAGAGGTGTCTTATAGACTTGCCTTGCCACCCAGCTTGTCAGCCGTACATCCAGTGTTTCATGCNAGCCAGCTAGAGGCGGGGGTAGAGGCCATAGAGGTGGAGGTAGGGATCAGAGAGGTGGAGCTCGGACCGCCAGAGGTAGGGGTCAGCCAGTAGCCGATCATCCCAGATACATAGTCCATAGAGGTAGGGCCCAGCCCCGTTGTTACGCTTTGCCAGCCAGGCCAGAGGCTGAGTCATCAGATGCTGTGATTATAGGTACTATTCTGGTCTGTGATAGGGATGCTTCAGTGCTATTTGACCCTGGTTCTACACATTCATATGTGTCGTCCTATTTTGCACCCTACTTGGTTATGCCTAGCGATGCCTTGAGCGTTCCTGTTTATGTATCTACACCGGTGGGTGATTCTATAGTGGTCGACCGCGTTCATCGTTCCTGTGTGGTAGTGTTTGAGGGTCTTGAGACCCGTGTTTATTTGTTGCTTTTAGACATGGTGGATTTTANCCATGCCACCCGTAGTGTTATTTCATATGTAAAGGCTCGACGCATGGTCAAGAAGGGGTGTTTAGCTTATTTGGCATATGTTCGCGATTCCAGCATAGAGGTCCCTTTTATTGACTATGTTCCTATTGTTCGAGAGTTCCCCGAGGTTTTCCCTTCAGACCTGCCGGGTATGCCGCTCGAAAGGGATATTGATTTTTGTATTGATCTGGCTCCGGGCACGCAGCCCATTTCTATTCTGTCGTATCGCATGGCCCCGCCAAAGTTGAAAGAGTTAAAGGACCAGTTTCAAGATTTGCTAGAGAAGGGTTTTATCAGGCCTAGTGTTTCTCC
>MU744127.1:2896-17542 GCA_026770625.1 Nicotiana glauca | reverse complement strand
AGTGTAGTTCCTTTCTGTACTTGATTTATTTATTTCCTGTCCATTGTATTCCGGACAGAGAATTGTATTTTATTTTATCATCAGTAGTCGCTCATGCACTTGTGACACCGGGTTCTGGGATGGTTTTCGAAAAGTTTGATTTAACTGTTATTGTTAATTTGAATTGAAGCAAAACCCCTTTTTATTTGTGAAAATGGAAGGAAAATTCTAGAATTTGATGTTTTTAAAAAAAAAAGATTTTTAAATCTGTAATCTAATTGGCTGGCCTGACAGCGGTGTCCGACGCCACCACGACCCTTAGTGGATTTTAGGTCGTGACAGTTACGATAGTCAGAGCGCTCATGATCGGTAGAGAATACTTAGGCGAATTTATAGAAAACATAGCGGGAAGGATTCTAACAATTCGGGAAATCATAACTCTAGACCTCCTTAATCTTGACTCCAATCCTTATCCTTGTTAATTGATAGTTTTACGGCTTTCTAGATTTGTTAGTTAATTAGATAAAAATAAATATTATAATCTTTATAATTAGAAAATTGTTTGGACTTGTGTTTCTTTGAGATATTGAACAACTATAGCTAAGCCTTAGTTCTCTGTGGGATTCGACTCGGGACTTGTAAACCGGATTATATTTGCAACAACCGCTTAGTCCTTTTTATAAGGCATAGTTGGGCGTGACCAAATTTTGGCGCCGTTGCCGGGGAACTAACGGTGTAGTTGTAGGTGTACATATTGCTAGGTTTCAAGTTTGAACTTTTATTTTATTATTTGATTTTTTTTATTTTTTTATTTAAGTTTTATTTATTTATTTGATAAACATGACATCATGGAATTATGAGAATTTTGTTGTTGGTAATTCTACTTTTGATCCTCCTTATACATATTGTGAAGGAAACCACCAGGCCAAAATTATCAAAATATTCCTGAGAGCGAGTTTTGTGCACCAACTCAATCTTATGTGTGGAATGTGTGTGATATGTGTGGTGGTCAAAATGGTCACTTTCACGGTTGTGCTTATATTTCTTACCTTTCCCAACCCCTTACTTTGATGGTTCTTCTTTTTCTAGTGAAGTTAATAGGAACAAAGAACCTAGGGAAGCTGACCTAAAGAAGCTCGAAGATATGTTAAAGTGCATTTTGGAACAACAGAGTAAATTACTATTGCGGATAGTAAGGCAAGAGGAAACTATTCACAACTTAAAAGTTCGCATGAGTCAATTAGTTAAAGTTTTTAATGCTCAACAAGCCAATATTGTGAATAGTATACAAGAAGAGCGTGAATTAGATACGGAAATTGATGAGCTAGAGGAGGGGACTAGAGTAGAACACCAACAATCAATCGCACTAGATTTTGAGGATGTCAATGTTGTAGAAGAGATACTAGAGTCAACCAAGGATATTGAGGATACATATTTAGTTGACTCTATTGTCATTAGTGTTGAGAATGTAGACAGTCCCAATGTTCATGTAGTTGAGAGCATTGGTCCTCACTCCAAGTATTTTTCCACATTGTGTTTAGATAATGATATAGAAATAGAGTCATCCAAGCCATTTGAGGAGTCAAGGAATGAGGAACAAAGTGCTTACATTCTGAGATTTCTTCTTGCCAGAAAGTTGGGATTATACACCTCATATAAAGGTCAAGAAGTGCAGAATATTACATTATTTTATTGGGCCAGTCAGATTCTTTCCACCACCCCAAGAGCATGATCAGAGAGCAGAATCAAAACTTGGGGTCCGATTCATAAGTTTAAAGTGGAGGTAGAAAGTGATTTACGTCGTGCCGCGATGTTAAATCGAGCGCTTGTTGGGAGGCAACCTATCTTTATTGCTTTCTTTTATTAATTTTTTATTTTTTTAATTGTATTATTTTTATAGTGTCAATTTTTTTTATTTTCTAGGATCATGGAAAATAAAGATATTGGAAGGATGCAACAGCAAACCAAATGGTTGAAACTAAGTGTGAGGTACTCGCACGAAGGACCAAGCTTGGGAGAAGTCTGAGTACTCGATGAACTGCTAGTGCTTCGGCTTTTGGCCTACCAAGGAGTTTCTTTTACACTCTTGTATGTATGGGTGTGCATTGGGGATAATGCACAATTTTAAGTGTGGGGTGAGGAGATTGTCTGGGTGACTTTTCATGCTACTTTAGCTGTGTTCGTTTAATTAAATAATTTTTTTTAAAAGATTGGACTTTTCTTGATGACGGATCTTCTAGACAATTTTCTTGAAGGAAGTAAGTCTAAAGAAAATACCAAAAACATTTGTTGTTTTATTTTAGGTAGTGTAGTAACTCCCCTTTGGTTTTTCTTTGGGCCACGGTTCTTTTCCAAGGGATTTATTTGAACCGGGTGTAGTTAGTTTTTTTTTTTAAGGAATAAGAGTCATTGTGTTGTGTTTTGAATTGAAGTAATATCTCTTGACTTTTTTATGCCTTGAGAATAGTGAGTACTTTGGTTGTGATGCTTAGGCTCAGTTTTTGACTCTTGTATAAGTACCTTAAATTGTATGATTTTAAATTTGCTTAACTGCTTTGACTAGAGTGTCTTGATGTATCCAATCCTGAGTGAGTTATGTGCCATGTGTGTATGAGGTTTGGGTGTTATTTTGTGCATTGCATTTGATGCTTAGAACATGCCCCGTGTGTTTGTAAAGCGAAATAATAGTTTTATTCAGTCTAGGAAGTGATATAGGCATTTCTTTGTTGAGCCAGATATGTATATTTTACCTGCCTAATTATTATGTATCGTAGTTAACCCCTTTGAGCCTGTAATCCTATTTCTTTGGCAACCACATTATAAGCCTTACCCATTTGTTTGAATTAACCATCTATTTGAACCATTGTAACCTCTCATGAGCGCTTGAATTATTATGAACTATGTAAAAGTTAAAGTGTGGGGTAGTTGGTTTGGCTTTTGAGTGGAACTAATGAAATAAGGAGAAATGTGCACTGTTTTGAAAAAGTAAGAGCTACTTGAATTGGAAAAAAAATAGTTTGATTGTTGTGAAAAAAAAATTCCTTGATAAGTGGTGGATCTTGATGTAAGTGTGCTTAAAGAAGAATGGGGTAATATACATTGATGTGAAGGTGGAATTTTGGCTTGATATAAGTATTGGGTTTGAATGTTAAAGTATATGTATTAAAGTGCTTAGGGAGGTTTAGTCACTCTTATATCTAAATGTATCCTACCCGTCCCGTAGCCTACATTACAACCAAATAAAGTCCTAATTGATCCTAGATTGAATGAGCTCGATTAGTGGAGTAGTACACTACGGGCAAGATTATGGTGCATTTTTTGTGACATATGAATGTAATTTCTGAGAGTGAGTGAATTCTTTCTATCTTGAGTTCCTAAGTATTCTTAAATTTTATTGTGTGGAACTCCTCTCTTTTGTTGTGTGAGGGCACTTGATTCATGAATGAAAGGTAATGTCAGTGACCTCTATGTTAGAGTAAGTGGGTGAGTTGTGAATAATGCGTGGTACTTGTGAGTCAAATCTTGAGGTGAAGATGTTACGCTTTTGTGCTTAGTCTATTTTAAATACTCTTGGTGTGATGAGTTAGGAGAATTGTTTAAAAAGGTATTCTTGCCTATGCGCTCAATTTTAAGTTGCTCGAGTACGAGCAAGAGTTTAAGTGTGGGGTGTTGATAAATGATGAAAAGTGCATATTTTTTAGTATATTTGCATATTAATTCTTGTGTGTGTCACGGGAGATTACATGATTTTTCGAAGTGAAATATACTCATTATGTGTTTCTTATGTGTGCATGGCACGAAGTCGGATGCGAGAAAGGAGAAAAATTAAGGCACAAAACAGCGAAGCGAAGCAAAGGCATGGAGCGCTTAGCAAAATGGAAAAATCTCAAAAGCTGAATCTGCGTCAAAATCCGTGTCTAGACACGAAGGCAAACGCGGATCCGCATCAAAGTTCGCGTCTAGATGTGAAGGCAGATGCGGATTCTAGCTCTCCCATCCGAAGTTGGATTGAAGAATTCCGCCCCTCATCAACCCTAGGTCATATAAATACACCATAAAACACTACTTTGAAAGGAAGAGACACTACTTTAGGGTTAGACAACACCCTTAGAGGCAAGAACACGCTAGGATCAAGGCGGGAAATTCTTCTACGAGTTTTTCTTCCTCTTTCTATTTTTCATTGTTGGTTATGATTTTAGTATTGTAGTTTTACATGCTATTATGAATAGCTAATTTGCTATATAGGGTTTTGATGGAATCTTTTGTAGGATAAATTCTTGTTATTTTTATATCATTGAGCCGTAGTATTTTCCCTATTTGTTCAACTACGTGTTTGTTGTAGTTACTTGACAGGATCCTCAATAAGTTGTGCCTATTTAGTGTGCATAACTCGGGAGAGAGTGCATATTTAGGTAATTGTTGAACAACATCACTCCCAAAGTATAAAAGGGGTCTATAACTGCGGATTTATAGGCGGGATTAGGGATAACGAAGCCTTGGGTGCAATCTAAAGTGAGTTGTAATAAACAAAGCCAGCTAGCGTAACTCGGGAGATGCGTCTAGTAAATTATGGTAATTACTTGGGAGAGAGTTACGACAGTCAGAGCGCTCATGATCGGTAGAGAATACTTAGGCGAATTTATAAAAAATGTAGCGGGAAATATTCCAACAATTGGAAAAATCATAACTCTAGACCTCCTTAATCTTGACTCCAATCCTTATCCTTATTAATTGATAGTTTTACGGCTTTCTAGATTTGTTAGTTAATTAGATAAAAATAAATATTATAATCTATATAATTAAAAAATTATTTGGACTTACTTAGTAGATAAGATGTTATTGCTTCTGGTTCATTTCACAAAGAAGGGGTGACAACCATACTATGACATCAAAGGTAAGGACATGCCTCTACACACGCTATGCAACATTTGCCAGACTTGAAGAATAAAGTGAAGTTAGAGATGCCAAAGAACTGTCAAGCGTGCCCTTTAGCTAAACAAAGTAGACTGAAACTTCCTATTAGTAATAGTAGTTCAAGTTTTGTGTTTCAGTTAGTGCATGCTGATGTATGGGGCCCTTAGAGAATATGTCTTTCCTTTGCAAGGTGAAGAAGCTTGTTAGGAGGATTTGTTCACTCTTATTCTAGTAGACATGAAAACTAGTGCACCAAGAACAAATGCTGATGATGCTCCTGTTGTAACTCGGGAAGACTTAAGCAATGGAAGTATGGATGAAGAGAAAATCCATGCTACTCTACCTCAACCAAGCCACACAACAACAGACTCATCTGATACAGAACTGGATGTGTCAGCGGGAGCAAATGTAGATATGTCAAATGCATTAGAAGGTGTTATAGCTGAACCTCTAACAGTTATGGAGGAAACTAAAGCAGGCTTGGAAGAGCAGCAACTCAACAGCTGCAGTCATTTGAACCTGTTGACAATGTAGAAGCTCCCACTTTTAGGAAATCCACTAGAGGCACAAAACCAACAACATGGTTCAAAGACTATATTATTAGCTAGAAACCATTAGGACACATTGCCTATTAAATCTCTCATTATGTCAGCTACACATATTTGCCATAACACTACCAAGCATACCTTACAAGTTTTTCTGCCCTTACAGAACCAAAGACTTTCTATGAAGCGTCTACAGATGAGAGATGGATTAAAGATATGCAAGAAGAAATTCAGGCACTTGAAGCAAACAAAACTTGGGAGATAATATAGTTGCCACCAGGAAAGAAGGAAATTGGCTCAAAGTGGGTATACAAAATCAAATACAAGGCGAATGATGAGATTGACAGGTTTAAGGCATGCTTAGTAGCTAAGGGTTATACACAACAGAAAGGTCTTGACTACCATGAGACTTTTTCACCTGTTGCAAAAATGGTCACATTGAGGACTGCGATTAGCCTTTCAGCCTCTAAGGGTTGGAAGTTATTCCAAATAGATGTAAACAATACATTTTTGCAGGGTGATCTTTATGAGGAGGTGTATATAAAATTACCGCAAGAATTTCATAGGCATGGGGGATTCTCAGGTTTGCAAGTTACTTAAGTCTCTTTATAGACTCAAGCAGGCATCAATGGAGCGGAATATAAAGTTGACTACTGCTCTTACTAAGGCAGGGTATCTACAAATTGCCTATGATGATTCCTTGTTCACAAAAAAGTCAGGAACGGACTTAGTAATCATCTTAGTATATGTGAATGACTTGATGATTACTGGGAGCAGCAGTGATATGATAAATGAAGTTAAAAGGACCTTACATAAGTCTTTCCAGTTGAAAGACTTAGGAGATTAAAGTATTTTTTGAGAATTGAAATCATGATGTCATACAAAGGCATTCTAGTGAATCAAAGAAAGTATGGATTAGAGCTTATATTAGAATTGGGACTTAGTGGTGCAAAACCCACAAGTTCACCCCTTGAGAAAAATCAAAAGCTTACTACCGTTGACTATGACAAGCATGTAGGACTCATAGGAGATGAGGAGTTAACAGATTTGGAGGCTATCAGAAATTGATTGAAAAATTTATATCTGACCATAACCAGACTAAATATCTACTTTGCAGTACAGGTCCTAAGTCAATTCATGCAACATCCAAAGCAATCATACTTAGAGGCAGCTATGAGAGTGGTGAAATATATAAAAAGTGTCACTAGGAAAAGGAATACTATTGAAGAAGGGATAATTAGAAGAGATTTCAGCCTATTGTGATTCTGACTGGGCAGCCTGCCCAAACACCAGAAGATCAATGACAGACTATGTCATTAAACTTGGTGAATCACTGATTTCCTGGAAGCCCAAGAAGTAATAGACAGCAAGTAGAAGTTCTGCAGAAGCAGAGTATAGAAGTATGGCAGCTGTTAGTGTAGAATTGGTATGGCTAGTAGGATTGCTGAGATAATTTGGTGTATCCTTATAGATGCCAGTAAAGATTTTTTTGTGATAGCAAAGCAGCTTTACAAATAGCTGCAAATCCAATCTATCATGAGCGGACAAAATATATAGAGATTGGTTGCCACTTTGTGAGAGAAAAGATCAAAAGTGGACTGACATCCACTCATTATATTTCTACAAGAGAACATGTAGCAGACATGATGACCAAAGGCCTTGGAGTCATTCAGTATCAGATATTAATGTCGAAACTGGGAATGTTCGATGCTTT
This sequence comes from Nicotiana glauca, assembly GCA_026770625.1. Lineage (NCBI taxonomy): Eukaryota > Viridiplantae > Streptophyta > Magnoliopsida > Solanales > Solanaceae > Nicotiana > Nicotiana glauca. The sequence goes on along the minus strand of MU744127.1, from coordinate 10,390 downwards.
CCATTCTCCATTTTGAGGGGGAATATCAAGAACATTAGATAGAGTTAGTTAGTTAAGAAACTAATTGAGGAACATAAGTGTAGATTAAAAAAAAAACTTTAAGAGTTACATTGTTAGAGGGGTGTGAAGGTCACGTTATTCTGATATATAGAACAGTGCCCTTGCCCAATTCAGTTGTATCACTTTCTTCTACTGAAGCTAAGAAAATGTTCTCTATTCTCTCCAACTCTTCTCTTCATTTCTCTTTCTAGATTTTGTCAAACGCAACCCTAGATTCATTTGCATGTTATGAAGCTTGTTTCATAGAATGTGGATTCAAAAAATTGACAATATGGTTTAATTTCTTCGAGGCGTGATGTTAACATTTAGAATCAAAATATACTTTCTATATAACAATTTTTTTCTCATATTGTTTGAACATCTTAGCTTGACCACTAGCTTATAATTATACTTTAATTATCAAACATTTGATAAAGACTTATAGCAGTCCCAGTTGTCACAATCTATAAATGATTACAATATGGAAAGATTGAATTTAAATCACGTCTATTTTCTTGAATATAGCTAGTCTTTATATCTTCTCGGTCCCTTATTGTGGTTGCCTTTTAGTGGCCACTTCATCTTTTTTCTATAAAATACCGAACATTTGGTTAAGATAACGTCCTAGTTGATGTTCCAAAATAAGAAAATTCTAGACTTCTGACTGAGTGCAAACGAGGAATCCTCTTTGGAAAATAAGTGGCCGTTTGGGCATGAGAATTGTAAAATTTTAGAACAAGGTGATATTTTTCTTAAAGTGAAAATGGTATTTGAAAATAAGAGTTGCGTTTGGATATGAATATAATTTTGGGCTGTTTTTAAGTTTTTGTGAGTTATCTAAAGTTAAAAAATTTTAAAAATAGCTTTTTGAAGTTTTTTTTATAATTTTTAAAAAATACTAAAATTCATCTTCAAGTGAAAAACGAAAATTTCATGGTCAAACACTAATTTTGAAAAATAAAAAAAATTAGAAAAAAGGGAATATTTTTCTATGCCCTCACGGGCTCTAAATGGGCGTTTGGACATAACAATTGTGAAATTCCCCAAAAAAGGTGACAAGTGAAAATGGTATTTGAAAATTAGAATTGTGTTTGGACATGAATATCATTTTGGGCTGTTTTTGAATTTTTGTGAGTGATCAAAGTAAAAATTTGAGAATAGCTTTTCGGAGTCTTTTTTAATTTTTGAAAAATACTAAAATTTGTTTTCAAGTGAAAATCAAAAATTTCATGGTCATACAATAATTTTGAAAAAAGTGAAACTTTTTTTCGAAAAAGGGAATATTTTTCTATGGCCGATCGAGCTCTAAGTGGGCATTTGGACATAACAATTGTGAAATTGCCAAAAAAAAAAGTAACAATGGTATTTGAAAATTAGAGTTGTGTTTGAACATCAATATGATTTTGGGCTTTTTTTAATATTTGTGAGCGATCTGAAGTGAATTTTAGAAAATAGTCTTTTGAAGTTTTTCAAATCTTCAAAAATACTAAAATTCATCTTCAATTGAAAATAAAAAATTTATGGTCAAACACTAATTTTAAAATAAATAAAATAAAAATTGGAAAAAATAAATAATAAAAAAATTATGGACAAACAGTCTCTAAGTCTTTTCACGAGTTTGATTCAGTCAGGGCTTGTGGGCTTACTTTCATGGCCTGTTTTGTCCATGCATACATAGACTAGGTGGCCCAATTGAAGACATGGGCTGCTTGTCTCCTAAAGTGGGATGGACAACGCCAGCCCAGCTTTATAGCCTGTTTGGTCAAGCTAGAGAAATCAGCTTATTTTGAGAAGTGTTTTTTTCAAAAATATTTTTAAAAATGTACTTTTGAAAAGAAACAGCCTATGTTTGATTTAATCACTCTGAAAAGTATTTTTAAGCAATAATTTATGTTTGGCCAAACTTTTCAAAAAGTGCTTTTAAGTATCAAATTACAAATAAGGACATGAATAGATTTACTAAATAGTTAATATTATAAGTAAATAAATAATCTCAACAATTTGTTATTACGGGAAACTATTAATTTTCATTTTATTTAAGTAAAATATGAAAATAAAATTAAAAAGTACTTAATTCTTTTAATATAAGTTAAATATATTAAAACCCGTTCAACAAATATAAAAGCATTCACCCCTAAAGTCACTATATATTAGAAAGTTATCCTAAAAATAAGAAGAAATACTTATACATTAATATCCTAAGTATTAGGTTTAACGGCTATGTTGGTATATACTATATTTTGTTAAGGGTATTTTAGGTAAGAAGAAAAGTCAAAACTGCTTCTGCTTCTACTTTTGGGAAGAAGATACTTTTTTTTGCTTCTCAAAAACTGCTTCTGCTTCTTCCCAAAAGTACTTAACCCATTACCGAGCTAAGGTGATTGATTGGAATGGTCCCATAAGGTATAGTGTTAGCCGAATATCTTCAAAATTAGCGGTATTTAAAAAATGGCCCCTGAACCTAACACGTTGCTCTTCAGTATTTCTCTACATGATTGGTAGAGTTTATACTATATTTACTCTATCAATTTGTTAAGTTATCCATCAAAATCTATCAGGGCATGATTTTATTCTTCAGGGATTTTCTATCGAAGTGGTAGAGTTTTTGCTATATTTACTCTTCATATATGTTAAGTTGTTCACGTTTTAATAAAAATATTATTCAAATTGCAACTTCAATTTTAATCAAATCACCCCAAATCTACTCCAGATGATCTCAAATTTGAAACAAAGCTTTTAAATACTAACACAAACAAACCTCAACCTTTAATTTAGTTGAATAACATCGGAAAAATGACACTGTACAGCCGTTGTAAAAATAATTGTCGAAAAATATATATATATATATATATATATATATATATTCTTCTTCTTATAGAATATGATCTTAAATGACAAAACCGATGATATTGTAGTATTCGAACTATAAGATATAGTTATTTTCTATATTTATCTGAACATATACTATTATTTTCTTCTAGATAAATAAAATGTATAGCTAAGTCTATTATCGAGTAGAATTCGGTGTCTATGTCTAGTTTAAATTCTTCTAGGCTTGAGGTAAGGCTTCTAGCAAATCCTTCCGGATGGGTATAGTTATTACGAGTCAAAGGCATAAAAATATTTTAGTTTCTAAAAAATTTACTGTTTCGGTAAAAATTTACTATTACGGTAAAAGAATTTTTAAGGTAAAAACGTTAAAGTCTTATGTTGTAAAAAATCCTACTCGGTACTCTCTCTCTCTCTTATTCTGCAAACCTATATTGTTTCAGTTTTATCAAAATTATGAACTGAAATTACCACCTTCTATACTCTCTTTTTTTCTTTTTTCTTTTTAATCCACTCTGTTCATCTCTTCTTTCCAATTGTTTAAAGATTTTTATTTTTTCTTAATTAGTTTTTCTTTAACCACACCCTGGCCTCGGTTAAACGTATGTACCAATTTTTGGTTAATTTTGGGTTTAACTTAACCGGTTTCTCCTAGCAATTTACAGGTTAATCTATCAAAATTATTAAGAAATTGGAAAGATAACCATATACTAAGAGTGATATTAGGTTATATTCAAATTAATAATTGACAACTAATAAACATAATAGCATAAAGACTGTAAAGAACAGGGGTAATATCTAGAAACATAATTTTTAGATAAAATAAGTAACTTACATGTTTACAGGAGAGAGATTTCCCTTTCGAAAAATCCGAAAAAGCTTACTGACCTTGAGAATTAAAAACTTGCACACACAAACATAAGGATTTATTTATTTTACAAGCTTGAAGTAGGAAATTCTAAGGCATACATAGGGAAATATTTGACAAGGTGTATTATAAAGGTGATTGGTGATGAAGAGGGGTGTTTGGATAGTTTTTTTGCAGAGTGTTGTAGTGTTCTTTTCTCTTGTAGTTGTGTGTTTCTCTTCTTCTTTCACTTGCTTTCATAGCCAAGTTTTGGAGCGGATTTGAAAAATGGACTTCAACCATTTCCAGAAATCTTTGTCTTTTAGCCTTGTAGGGTACTTCATTGGGCCCCATCTTCACATGGCTTGAGCACAGATTCCCATTAGTGTTTTGTCACGTTTTCTTCCACTCAAAATTTCAACTTTACTTTTTGTCACATCTCCTTTATGTCATGTCTGGTCCCCACGTCTTCTTTATGTCATGTCTTCTTTTTTTATTTCTTCTCGTATTATTGCCTCTGTATGTTTTTGTCTTTGTTATTCTCAATTGCTTCAGGACTGACTGTTATTTTTATGTGTCTAAGTTATGTAAAGCTATTGAATCAAAACTCATTCCCAAATCATCTTCATATGGATCTTGGGAGTCTTGGAAATTTAAGTGGTCATCATTTTCGTAATTCTCGTCTTCCTCTGAGCTTTGAGACCTTTCTGAACTTGGATTAAGACTGAGACTTTTAATCATATGTTTGTCTTGCTTTTCTTTTTCTTCAAAGAATTTTTCTAATGTCTGTTTAATTATATTTTCTATTTTTTCTTTTTAGAAATCATGTTCTTCTTTTTTAATGCTTCTCCCTGTGTTAATGTTCTAGGTAGTCTCCTTCTTGATGAACCTTCGTCTTCACTTTTTGGCAAAGTGACAGCCATAAACGGATTTGATATGTCTTTACCGGTTATCGTTTGAGCCGGACTAGCTGTATCATTATCCGATACAGTAGATTTTACTGCATTCATTGGGGAATGCACACCCTTCTCATCCATTTTTTCTTGAGATGGAGAACTCTTACTCATCTCTATGTCTGGTTGAGACACAACTTGCGTCTGGGATTGTGTCAGTTCAAATTTTAATCCATGTATTCGTTGTTCTAGTACCTTTACCTGCTCCATAAGTCTTGTTTTTTCTTTTGTCAAGACGTCATTCTTCTGGTTGATTCATCTGAATGCTTCTGTCATTGATGAGCAATGATCACAAAATATTATTTTGTCATTGTCTTTATGGATATTGTATTGGGGTATTTTTTTTGGGTTTTGTCTGAGTGCTGGGGAGATGTAGTAGTTTGGTCCTAGTATTCCTCTAGCATAGTCTAGTGCTTCAGTAAAATCAATTAAACCTTTGAATAGTGGTTTTTCTATATCTTTAATAGAGTCTAATACCTCCAAACATGTCTGAAAAATATCATTTGTCTTACCATGTATAACTACATAGTATTTAAATCTTTTTTCTTAATTTTTGTCTATAAAATACTGTCCTAAGGCATTAAGAACTGCAATAAAATATTTAGTATCTTTTTTATTGTATGTTATCCATAGGTTATCAATTAAATATCTTTGAGGTCTATCTATGACACATACTGGTAAAACTCTAAATGATATGTTGGATGGTGGAAAAAATATTAAATTATATTTTTCAAAACTTATCCTATCCATATGAGTCTAATCTGTAAAAGATTGTGGCTTAAAATGAAGATTACCTAATACTGTCTGTAAGTATCTGTCTGAGGGTGAGGCTTGAACACCCTTTCCCTTGTCTTCAGTCTTTGAAACTGCTGGTCTCATGTTGTACATGTAAAATATTTTTATTAATTGGCAGTAATTTTAAGACTACTTAACTGATCTGCTAAACTATTATCTTTTCCTTTAATATGTTCAAAAACTAAGTTATATATTGATATAGTATCAATAAAATTTAACCATCTTCTTCTACTACTATTTTTTATATTAATCTTTTGGTGGAACTTAACTATAGCTTCACATTCAGTTCTAATTGTTACTTCTTGTTTATTTAATATATATAATTTAAAACTATTTAATCTGTAGATTACAGCTAATATTTCTGTATCTATACTACTCATATTTCCTTTTTCTCTATATTTACCACTTTGGTAGGCACATATTTTTTCTGTATTCTTATCACTATATTTATTTGGCTTTGCTTTTAAAACTGCTCCCCATCCTTCAAAACTACTGTCTGTTTCTATAATTAAATAGTCTGTTTCTAATGGCATATTTAAATCAGAAATATTTTTTATTTTTCTTTAATTTTTTGTATTAATTTAATGTCTTATGTGTTGAAATGTTTTTGACCTGTAGAGCTTGTCTTAGCATATAGTGGTCCTGCTATTTTTCCTAAGTCTTTTATAAAATTTCTTGCATAATTTACTATCCCTAAGAACTTTTGTAGTTCTTTAGTATTGTTCAATTTATCAGGCATTTCTAGAGCTTTTTTTAGCTATATGGGGTTGTAATTTAATTTTTCCATCCCCTAGAACTACTCCTAAAAAATTTATATAATTTTTATATAGTTCCATTTTCTTTTTGCTAATTATTATTCCATTGTCTACAAATAGTCTAAATACTGTTTGTAGATGTCCTAAAAGTTCTTTAATATCTTTGCTAAATACTAATATATCATCTACATATACTAAAATAAATCTCTTATATTCTCCAATTATACTATCCATTTTTCGTTGAAAAATTGGTGGAGCTTTTTTTAGCTCAAACGACATTACTAACCATTCAAAATGTCCTTCTGGATAAGTAAAAGTTGTCCATTCAATACTTTCTTCGTGCATTTTTACTTGCCAATACCCTGATTTACAATCAAACTTACTGAATATCTTTTTACCTTGTATTCTGTTTATCAATTCTGTTTTGTCTGGTAACTTATACCCATCTGTTCTATTGTTATCATTAAGTCTTTTATAGTTTATTACCATTCTTGCTTTTCCTCTTATTATTTTACTATGATTTCTAACCATGAATGCTGCTGACCTATGTTTAGAAATAGATCTTCTTATTACTCCTAAGTCCATGAGTTCTTTAATTTGAATTATAAAGTCTTCTAAATCTTGGTTTGTAGCTTCTATTGAAGCTGTTTTAATTATATATTATGGATTAATTATTTCTAATTTACACATAATCTTGTTACTTTCCCAATATTTTAAAGGTTTTTCTCCTATTATTTCTATTTCATCCAATATTTTTATTATATTATCTAGATCCTTTTTATTTTTTATTATTCTTATTTTTTTATTCCTGTTTTAAAATTATATAATTATGTTTCTGTATCTATTAAAGTATAGTCTTTTTCTAGTATGTCTTTGTCATCATTTTCTTCCAGTATTAAAGTTTTAGATTCTTTTTTAATCTTACAACATGTATTTTTATCTTTACATTCTTTACAACATTCTTGTTAATTTTCTTGCAGGTTTTTCTGGTCTGCGTTCAATAGTGTTCTTATCCCGGTGGCAGTTTTTAAAGTTTGTACTGGTGTTTGTGTAATATTTTTAAAAAATATTACTCCATCTCTGCCAAGTAGGCAGCTACCATTGTTATGTAATATAAAACTTAACCCTAATACAAAGTCTTCATTTATATTCAGATCTCTTACCCAGATTTTATCTACCTTATAACTGGGTTTATAAAAATCTAAACATGTGTTTATAAAGCTAATTTGAGATTTATCTATGTAATGTCTGTATATATTGTGGGTTCCGTCCATTT
>MU744126.1:0-10043 GCA_026770625.1 Nicotiana glauca | reverse complement strand
TCTCGGGAGTTTAACTGAGCTTTTGCTGATTTCAGAGTTTATCCGAAGTTGTCGAGGTAGCTGCCTGACGTCCGCAGGACCCGACTCCTCCCTTATCCTTTGTTATTTGTCTTTCCGCGTATTTCAGACTATGTATTATTATAGTCTTATTATACTGTAATGTTAGAGGCTCTAGACTCATGACCCCCAGGTCTTTGGGAGATTTCTCAGTATTATCTGGATATTTGGCTTGTTTACTCTATCGGTTAAAAACGTTTAGTTTCACTACTGTTAATGATAATTAATTAAATGGTTTTTGAGCTTCATGCTCAGGTTGAGAGTGTAAATGGCCGGGCTTGCCTAGTAATTGTGTTGGGCGCCATCACGACCGGAATTGGGGTCGTGACAGTTTAGTTTCATTATTATCTTTTGTTATCTGTTTCATTATCTTTCTGTCGGTAAATCTCTCAGTGTAAAGAGTCTAAAATTTCGTAGCTTCTAATATCAAGTGTGGCTTTGCATTCATTCCGTTAAAGAATCTTTAACATCAGAAAATACTAGTTCAAATTTTGTCAGATCTTTCTCTTATGGTTTCTGTAACTGGCTTAGTCAAGACGTTTTTATATAGTAGAGAAACAAAAGCTATATGTTTAGAAGTCACCAATATACAGATGATCGATTCAACCTCTAATTAAACAAATATACCTTGGTTATATTTTATTTATTCGATAATGACCTTATTTTTCCCATTGAGAGAGAATCTATAATCTCATTTTGAAGGTGTCCGGATCACTTTATGTAACATCGAATTCCCATTTTCTTGAAATTGGTCAAGTTGTTGTTTACTTAAATCGATTAATAACAACTGAAGATGTACTTTTGAGTGAGACGACATCAAGTATGTAAAAAATTTGAGAAGTATTGGGGTGACCAACAAAAATGAACAAAATAATTGTCATTGCTTGTGTTTTGGATCCTCGCTATAAGTATACTACTGTTAAGTTTAGAGATGAAGGGACAATTATTGTAAAAGAGGTTCATACTTATCTGAGTTTATTGTTTAATGAGTATGCCTCTAAGTCGGTTTCAAAAGATACTAGTGGTAAAGTTTCTACCTCAAGCTCTTCATGCAGCACAATGGAAACTTCAACTCTTGGTTTAGGTGAACTTTGAGATTAAATAAGGAAACATAAAGCTGCAAGTTAAGATGTATATTGTAAAATAGAATTGGAAAAGTATATTGCAGAAGATTCTGAAAATGAAAGACCGGACTTTGATATCTTGGCTTGGTGGAAGGTGAACTCACATAGATTTCCTATTCTTGCTAAGATGGCTCAAGATGTGCTTGCAATTCCTATTTCAAGTGTGGCATCTGAAAGTGCATTTAGTACCGGAGGGCGTATTCTTGACCAATTTAGGAGTTCATTAACTCCTAGATTGGTTGAAACTCTAGTGTGCCTTCAAGATTGGATTCGGAGTGAATCGCTTCCTGTAAATATCAAGGAAGATTTAGATTTTCTCGAGACACTCGAGGAAGGTATGTATATTTTTATTAATTTTATTGTATTGATTAAGATAGTTAAATAATATATTAATTGCTTGACTTGTTAATATATATTCTTATTAGATTTTACTAATCTTGGCAAATAAGCTTCCACCGGCGATGTTTGCTAGAGTTTTTTAGCTACTATATAAGTTCTCCATTTTAAATAATATACTTGTAAAATAATGTGATGTATTACAAAGTTCTTAATAATTTTCTCTTTAATAAATTGAGGGTACATTCTTGATTTGCTGCCCATTATAGCTATAATATGGAAGTAAAATTGGGGTCGTGAAGTTGAACTTGATTTGCTTCCCATTAACTGGTGATTCTGATCAGAAGAAGACAAATAAGAAGCACAAAAGAAATGTGTTACTTGCGCTCAACTAAAGACATTTCATGGAATTATTTTCCATGGGACTTATTTGCAAATAGTTCATGATCGCAGTAATTTATAGCTGATCGTGACTTCAAGATTGTAGGAGATATTGATCTAATTGCAACTTAGTTTTCGACTTCTTTAATGGCACGTGTTCTTGCTGTTAATTTTCTTTTGGAAATCATGTAGTTATGCTTGTTGGAACTTCATTTTCTTTTGTTGTACCATGTTGTTATAATGATTATTGTTTTTTGCCTCTGCCATATCGAGTCTACATCAAGTTCTATGCTGCCAGAGTTATCATCGCAACAACTAATGAAAATTTATGCAGTAAAACCAAGAAAGTTGACGGGTGCCCCCTCGTGTGAATGCCTTAATCCTGATTGCCAATGTTCTTGTCCTTGTCCGGACTGTTGTTGATGTACCTCTTATTTACATCTTTTATATGGCAAGAGAGACTGTGCTTCTATATATGCGTACATAGTGCTGAATAACTATATATTTTCTATGTAATTTTGATGGTCTCTTCTTCCTATCATCAATCAACTTGCTTTGCCATTGAATTCAGAGTCTGGAGACATCATGAGTTCAATGAGTATGCTTTTTGTTTAGCTTAAGCAAACTCAAAAATGCCTCAAAGGGACAATTGTGTTGGGAACCAGCCTTTGGCTTATTGGCGTAATCGATAACCAAATCGATAAGCCCCAAAAATAGATAAATCGAAATCAAAAAAATTAAAACCTTATTGAAATGATAACGATAAGCATATGTACAAATCGATAATCAATTAGTAATTATCGATAAGGGTGAAAATCGAATCGATAAATCGAATGCACACCCCTACTTCGGTCAATGTCTTGGGTATACGTACCCGGACCTGTGATTTAACGGTCTTATAGGGTCCGTAGGAAAATATGGAACTTGGGCATATGCCCGGAATCGAATTCCGAGGTCCCAAGCTCAAGAAATGAATTTTTAAAAGAAATTATTTTCTTAAATTGTTTTATAAGGTTTGGAAATGAAATTTGGTTAGAACATGTTGGTATCGGGCCCGTATTTTGGTTCCGACGCCCAGTACAGGTCTTATATATGATTTAAGATAATTTTGTGAAGTTTGGTAAGAAACGAAATCCATTTGACGTGATTCGGACCTTAAATGCAAATTTTATGTTTAAAGAAGTTTTGAGAAATTTGATTGATCTCGAGGTTTAATTCGATGTTCATGATGTTATTTTGGTGATTTGAGTATACGAATAAGTCCGTAGGATATTTTTAAGGTTGTGTGTATATTTGGTTTGGAGCCCTGAGGGCTCGGGTGAGTTTTGGATAGGCCACAGGTGAAATTTTGGACTTAAGGAATTGCAGCTTGCAAGCCTGCAGACTTCGCATTTCCCAACCTCCCTTCGCAATTCCCAGGCTTCGCAATTCACAAGATTCGTAATTCCCAAACCCATGTTCGCAATTTCCAAACCCATGTTCGCAATTCCCAAGCTAGCAGAGGTCGGGGTTTGCAATTGCAAACCCCTGTTCACAATTCCCATATCAGAGACCTGCAACTTTTATACTTTAGAGGATTTTAAACCCATTTTTCATATTCTCTCAAAACATAAACACACTTAGGCGATTTTTCAAGGATTTCTTCTCCTCCAAATCAATTGTAAGTCATTTTTAACTAACTTCCTTCAATTCTTAACATGTTTTAACATGATTTCAACTTTAGATTAATAATTTTCATGGGAAAAATTGAGTGTTTTGGGCAGAACCTAGGTTTTTCAAAAATTGGGGATCTAAACCTCGATTTGAAATCCGATTTCAAAACAAATTATATATTTGGGTTTGTAGGGGAATGGATAATCGGGTTTTGGTTCGAACCTCGGGTTTTGACCATGTAGGCCGGGGGCGATTTTTGACTTTTGGGGAAAACTTTGGAAAATTCATTTGCATGCATTCAAATTGATTCATTTAGCATTTATTGATGTAATTAAGTAACTTGTGACTAGGTATGACGAATTGGTGGTGGAATCAAGTGGTAAAGCTATAGTTGAATTGTGAATTGTGTTTGAGGCATCGAGGTAAGTGTTTGGTCTAACCTTAGCTTGAGGGATTAGAAGTTGTGTCTATTTTCTACGTGTTAATTGTAGAGTATGATGTATAGGCATGGTGACGAGTATCTATACGTCGGTGTCAAGCATGCCCGTGAGTCTTGTGTTATAAATTTTTATGACTCCGTTGTGCTTTATTGTGCCTCGCATGTTATTATCATCATTGTTCCCTTGCTGGAATGTTTGGTTGATATTATTGTTCCCTTGCCGGAATATTGTTGAGATATTATTGTTCCCTTACCGGGATATTATTGGCATATCATAGTTCCCTTGCCGGGATGTTGTTGAGCTATTAATGTGCCCTTGCCGGGAAGTTATTATGTGGCTCTTGTTCCCTCGCCGGGATTTTTTGTTTTTGTTGTTGTTTTATAAATGGAAGCTGGTGGTACGCCTACCACAAGATTCAATGAAATAGGAGTGAGTGGTATGCCTACCACGGGATATAATGAAATAGGAGGGGGTGGTACGCCTACCACGAGATATAATGAAAATGGGAGCGGGTGGTATGCCTACCACGAGATATAATAAAATGTGAGTGGGTATTACGCCTACCACTAGATTTATAACTGCACATGTTTATATGGTGGTCTGGTCTAGCCTCGTCACTACCTCGCTGAGGTTAAGCTAGACACTTACCAGCACATAGGGTTGGTTATGCTGATACTACACTCTGCACTCTTTTGTGCAGATCCTAGAGCTGTTGACTTTGGACCGTAGTTGGAGGCTAACTTCAGTCCATGCGGAGATCCAAGGTAGACCTGCAGAAGTCCGCAGGCCCTGGCGTCTCCTCTATCCTTATTTACTGTTTCATTTTCTCTATATTCAGAAATAATATATTGATATTTTCTTCAGATCATGTATGTAGCAAATTTTAGACCGTCTGTGACACCAGGTTTTGGGTGGATAAGGCTTAAGCACTTGTAATAGATAGTCTTCATATATTTATCGTTGTCTTCCACTTAAATTTGAATTTCCGCTGTTATCATGTTATCGCTTTATAATTGCTAAAAGAAAAATAATTGGATAATTAGATAAGTAGTTTAAGGATTGGCTTGCCTAGCTCACATTAGTAGGCGCCATCACGACCCCCGGAGGTGGAAAATCCGGGTCGTGACAGGCTTGAACCAAATTTGGTTCAAACCAAAGAAGATCTGTAAACCCTAACCTTAGGGTTAACTATGAATCAGCAAGATACGAACAAAATCGGATTGCAAAATAAGCGTGTGTGGACTCGATATCGTCCAATAAAGAGATGAAAGTAAAATAGACATAATAAGAGTAAGAGTACTTGCCATGTTTAGGAAAGTACTAGGTAATACCCTAGAGAATCACCCAATAATGAAAACATATTGAAATGGTAAGTGAGTTGGAAGAAAATCCCCATTAGAAACGGGATTAAGAGAGTTTTTTTAGGCGGCGGGCTAGGGTTCTTCTGGGGAGAGAGAGTAGAGAGGCGGTGGGTTTGAGGGAATGGGGTTAGGGTTTGGGAGACGGGTGATATATGGACATGGGGGAATGTTTATGAGTCGTTGACCATTTTTTATCAACGGTTGGGATTTGAGCGGGGTTGATTAAATGGGTAAGGATACTGGGCTAATGGTGTTGGGCTTGGGGTAATTGGTCTATGTTTGGGTAGTTTAGGCCCGAAATTAATTGTGAAATTGGAGCCAGATTTTAAGTACCCAATTTTAATAAATAAATCATTTATAAAAATAATAGATAAATAATAAAATATCATTTGTGTATGCAAATGATTAAAAATAAATATTTCATATTATAAAAAATATTTTCTATATAAATAATGTAATTATATGTACATGTGACTGTTATTGTAAAATGTGCAATTTAATCTTAAAAATGCAAATGTAATTATAAGCAACAAACCAAAAATATTTAAAACCTCATATGGGTGTAAATGATAAGTTTAGATGATAAAATCATCATAAAAATAATTTGTAAGGTAATAGTATTTGGATTGCTATTGGTATCGATCTTAACTCAGGTCGCAATATCTTCTTTTTGTCTAAGAGAAAAATGGATAATTTTCCAATCAAAATATTTTCTATCGAGATTTCTTTCTATATATAGAATATTACCTTTTTTTAGATAATTATTTCTATGAAGATTGCCAAGCATATCAAAAAAGTTGTGTTTGGACGTTATTGGATATTTATATAATAAAATATAGAAATAAATTAATTTAAAATCATTAAAAATTTATGAAACTACTTGTATATACTTGTAAATCAAATGATGATGCATATGTACTATTTTGAATATATATATATATATATATATATAACCAAAAAATTAGATATCAACAGCTATCCAGTTTAATATTAGCTATCTTAGATGTAGTTATGAATTTAAAAAAAATTCCAAACTGTAATACCGCAAAATTTACATTTAAAAAGTAAACTTTCTTAACCTTTGGGACTATGCAAAAATTTTAAATTGCAAACCAACACAGTTTTGCTTGTTAGATTGCAGTCCAAAATGACTATAAATGGATAAAAAATAATAAGCATCAAATAGAAGTTCACTTTGTCAATAGCGGAATCAAAAAGTACAATAGGTAGATTTGTATGGTATATGAAAAGATTCCAAAATGAATATGTAGCCTACCTCTCTCTAATCTCTATTCTATCGCCTAACATTATTATGTAAAATGGCTTTTCCTGGCATTTAAATTTTTCAATGGTTTGCTAAATGTACTAAATTTTTATAAAGATAATTAGAGTTAGTAAAGAGCTAAATAAGAGATAAAATTATACTCCAAGAGTTGGCATTTGAAAAGCTGCCATATTTATCTCAGCAAAGAGATCCACGTATTCAGTGGAGCCCAACTTTTCTTTTTATATGTTCCAAAAAGGGGAGAAATTCAAAAATATCCAGATTTACAAGAGGTCAATGAAAAGTAGCCATATTTTAAAAAGTAATCGAAATTTAGCCACTTTTCTGTGATGACCTTTTACTTGTTTTAAAAATAAATTCAGTGTTTCGAGGCCTAAAAAATACCTTTTTACCTCACCTTGATTTGCGTGCATGGTCCGGGACCTATATCCGAAAAGCTTTCTATGTGAAAAGATGAAAAATAGGAATTTCTAGAGTTAAAATTTTGATTTTGGTTGATTTTGATCAACATTTTGAGCAAACGGATTCGGATCAGTGTTCCGACGATCCCGAGAGGTCCGCAGTAAGATATGGGACTTGGACTGTCACGATCTAGATTTTCCACCATCGGGAGTCATGATGGTGCCTACTAGTGAAATCTAGGCAAGCCAACTCTTACTTATCTTTTTATTGTTAACAATACTTATTTAACCATTTAACAAATATGATATGAGTACAGCGGAAGAAATAAACTGAGCGGAAGACTTAAGTTATTTATACTAGATGCGATACAGAAATTCAAACATAAACCTCTACCCAAGAACTGATGTCATAATACTCACGAACTTTTAAGAATGCTAAACACAACCGTTTGAAAGAAATATAAATCTGTTTGTCTCGAATACATGAGATAACAGACTAAAAATGAAGATAGAGGAGACGCCGGGCCTACGGACGCCTGCAAGGCTACCTCGGTATCTCGCTGATCGAAATGATAACACTCGCACTACTTCTGCTGCTGTTGTCTGAAAGCTGTATCTGCGCAAAAAAGAGCGCAGAGTGTAGCATCAGCACCACCGACCCCATGTGCTGGTAAGTTCCTGGCCTAGCCCCGGCGAAGTAATAACGAGGCTAGACAGGACCTACCAAAATCAACCTCTTATATATATATATATATATATATATATATATATATATATATATATATATATATATATATATATATATATATATAAGAACAACGGGAATAACAACAGAATACATCAAATAACTCTGGGAGGGGGTATGCTCAGGGAAGATACACTTCGAGCACCTACCCATGCTACCCTAACTCAGCTGGGCACCCTAGCTTGTTAAATATAAAGATATCCTTTTTCACTTAAGCGAATAAGCCTTAGAGCCCAATTCCAACATCTAGAATTCTCTGCAGGCCTGCTCCAACGTACCCCTATCGTACCAATAACTACATGTAGCACCAAAACATGACTGTATACCTTAACTGAATTCACAACTTGCACCTCTTTACTCACAGGACCACAATAATATTCTCTAATCAAATTAATCGAAATTCCATGAATCTGATGCTCTCATTGCACCTCATGACCTACATAGGTCTTGCTCTAATTCTTACCATACTGCATGACGGAAGAGATGTGTAGAAATTCATAACCGGATGCCGAATCCACAAATCATTGGGGCTATACCCCTGACAAGAACCATCACCTCATTCTGAACTAAATCATTGGTATCTGTGACTTTCCATTTGGTTTCTGCATTTGCTTCCTTTGCATTTCCTCATTTCGTTTACACACATGTCCCATTTATTGACATTCAGGGCAGAACTCAGGCTGCCATTCAAACCTCACCACTTGCTGGTGTACCTTTCTCAATGGGTCCTTTATTTTAACTTCATTTGGCAATGGTTTCGTAATGTTCACTTCAATCAGCATCCTAGCAAAGGATATTCTAGATTGCTTAGATGTACATTCATCTGCAAATAAGGGAATTCCAATTGCACTCCCTAGCCTGCTAAGCGAGTCCTTACTCCAGTAGGTCATAGGCAAATTGGGAAAAGAGACCTATAGAGGTATTTCTTTCATAAACGTGGCGTCAAACTCAGCATCTGGAGACCATTTCTTCAAAATGATTGGTCTATTATTTATCGTGTATGGCCCTCCATATAACACTTCCTTCAAATCTTCTTCACCTGTAAACTTTTCTATGTAATATCCCCTGTCATGCCAAAATAGCTCAGAACATGTCGTAGTCCAGTTTTGATTTATGTATTGCGTCATATGATTATACCCAGGAATTTCCCCAATTACCGCAACAATCAATGAATGCTTCCATTTTTCAGCTTCCCTTGTTTTCTCCTTAGGATCTAGTTGAATAACTACATTTCCGTCAACAATCGTCGGTGGAATGTAAGACAAAGCAAGGCCATTAGAAGCCATTCTGTTCCTAGCAAACAAATTTGCCCATACCGGGGCTTCTGCATCTTTATTTGAATTCGATCTCTGAGAATTTTCACTTGCATGTACAATTGTTTGAATTTTCTGTATGATCGTTACATTCGAAGATAAAGGCATGCAATCATTCAGCATTTTACTCTTCCCATTATCAACTTTTGTTGTTCTAATTTCCTCAGTTACTTCTATGTAATTATTCATAGTAGAATTGTTACCACTCATTTCCGCCATTGATGCTTCCGCCGGTGTTGTTAGTTGTGATTTCTGAGAAATTACATATGTTGATGGAGATAAATTTAACGATAGTGAGCTTCCTAGTGCTAGAATTGTGCTTTCCTTGGTCTTCCTGGTCCATTCCCTTTGCCTCTCGCCATTGATAGCCACTTCCCCCGCCAAATGTAGCCACCGCTTGGTGGAGATCGTCAATGGAGAAGAAGGCGGTTATAGAAAGAGAATTTTCTGACTTGTTTGGGCATGTTGTTGAGAAATTGAGTTTCACATCTTCCATCCTTCTTTGGGCATTAGTATCCTTGTTTGGGCATGTTGTTTGATGATTTTTTGGATAAGAAATATATTTTTAATGCTAAAAAAAAGTTACACAAATAGGTATTTCGCAGTATTATACTACAAATTACCTTAACGGAAATTTAGCTGTTAATGTCACGACCCGGATTTCCCACCATGGGGATCGTGATGGCGCCTACTCGTGGTAGCTAGGCAAGCCAACTTACTTACAGTTTCCATTAGTAAAACCAANTATTCTCTACCCAAGATTTGGTGTCACATACTCACGAACCACTAACAATAAACTACATATAAAGGTCTGAAAGAAATATAACAGCTGTCTGTCTCGAGACAATGAGGCAACAGTATAAATGAAAAATATAAGAAGAGACGTCGGGCCTGCAGACGCCTGCAAGGCTACCTCAGTCTCGTGATAATAAAATCCTGCTCCCGAA